>JAAAKE020054000.1:9512-25883 GCA_010014785.2 Anisolabis maritima
TTTATTTTTTAATGGGACAGCAACACAAAAAGCCCATTCCACGTGGACAACAACCCAACCATCTGCCCCCCCCCCCCCTCTCCCTCTCTCTCTCCTAGAAAAATCGTCTCGGCTTTTATTTTATTCAGTCTTATCTTAAACACCGGCTTCATTTGTAATATATAAAAAAGTGATTTTTTTGGGAATCTAAAATAAATTGGAGAGCTATATATATGGTTAAAATAAAGCCAAGGCGAAAATTATTTTTAAACAAAGTACAGTTGAAATCGCGTCTGGCTTAATTAATACAGTTTTCTTGCGGACAAACTTAGCAGGGTAAAATAGGATACTTCCTACCTTTAATATAACGTAAAAATATATTAATATTATTTTTTTTAACGTAATCAATAATTAACATAAGCAAATATAAAATCAAATATGCATTTAGCCTAAATAATTTTGTTTATAATTGAGACTGTACCATAAATCAACAAAATTGTCGCATTGTTAGATGTATTTCAAAAACATGCTGAGACCTTTAGTCATAAATACTACTATCAAATTGAACTGAAGATAAACAAGTTAACCTCGTTCGAAACGTCTCATTTTTGAATTTGTATTGAGCATTTAAAGGCTGCCTTATTGCTGAACCTGCCTTCTCTATTATAAAAATATTTCATACTAATTTACATAGGTCTAGAATTTTTAATTATTTTATATAAATTTATTTAATATAATGCTTTTCCGAGAAATGTAATATTCGATAGGAGTAACAAGTGGAACATTTATTTAAAAATTATAAAATTGTAATTTAGAATTCTTATTAAAATTAATAACTCTTTTTATTTACAAATAATTTATTAGATTTGCGCGCGTGCCATTTCGAATAAATGTTTTCTCTCACCTCTTTCCACTATTTTAATAAACTTGAACATTCCCTAAGCCAAAAAAAAAAAAGATTCTAGTGAAATTTTTTTGTTTAGCTCTGTATATAAATATCCCTCTATTCACTCATGCAGAAAGGCAAAGGCACCTTTTTTTTTACATATGGATGAAGTATATTTACTCAATCTGATGTCCTCTTTATTTATTTAGGGGAGAGGATAAGTTTGGATAAGGATCTCATGGTGTAGGGATTAAAGTTTCTCGACTCAGGATACGAATCCCAGGTTCCAGGTTCGATCCTCCCTCAATATTAAATTACTAAAAGTTAATAGAGTGGAGTGGAAATTTCCTACTTTTCAATTCACTTCCAACTACAGCACTGACAGCCAAAGAGAAATTATATACCTTTTTGAATTATATATATATATATATATATATATATGAAACTATGAAAATAAATATAAAAAAAATATAATATCTGCAATATTTTTTTACATTTATAAACTTCTAAAACTGATTTAAATTCTAGAACCTAATCTTCCCATTCACTTTTTTTTGCCTTCGGCATTTCGACTCCGTTCCTATTTATTTAAATTAATTGGTAGCCATTATAATATAAATAAATTTTTGTCGATCAGGATAGGAAACGAACCACTGACCCTTGGTACATAAGGCGAGACCTCTTCCTCTGCACTAAGGGTAGGGCCTCCTATTCACTTAATACATATATATATATATTTAAAATTTTATAATTATATGTAGGATTTACATAGAGAAGTTCCCTTTTCTTTATCCAGAAAGGATTTCATATAAAATTGATACAAATAATTTTTCGGCCCTATAAATAAGAAATTATATCTTCATCTTAATTTTTGAACTTGAGTAGCCTTAAACTCAAGATTTTATAGTTCTCTTGATCCGCTCGTCTAATCAGCTGCTCTTTGTCATATTAATCAATATTTAAAAAATCGAAAATATTACTATAGAATTTATTATTACGATTTAAAATTCAATTATGTTTATAACCAAATGCTACTATACAACTATGTATTATATATATATGTATATAGGAAATTTTATTTGCTAATATAAGTTTAAAATTAATTCTCTTCATCGTTATTTGTAAACTAAGTTTAGTAATTTATATGTTGTCTATATATAAATATATGCAACTATTTGGTTTAGTATAATTAGAAAATTTAATGATCGAATGTTTGTAGTTTTCTTTGATTTGCATTGTTAACCCTTTGGGGAAATAAGTTCATTTTATTTTTTTAATTTTCATTTTATACTAAATCTACATCAAAGAATAATTTTACCGCTCATTTATTTATGCTATTTTTTTTTTTTTTTTTAATATATTTCCACTCCTCACTCGGCATTTTGGCACTGGTATAAATTATGGTCCAGACATCTTAATTACCCCAGTTTTTCTATATACCGGTTAATCAAGATGGTTTACTGTAAATGACACCGGAAATTGAGGTTGGGCTGAAGGGCCCCGTTTTTTTTTCTTTCTTCCTCAAAAAGAACCAATTTGTGGACTTTCGTTTCTCTTTCGAAAATCCTAACTCTTTACGAACTCGAAAGCTAAACGAACTGTCATCATCAATTTAAAAAAAAAAAATTCACAAAAGCTAATAATCTGCAGCACTCGTCTGAGTCAGCCTTTTTTGTTTATTTCAATAAAGGCAAGAATAGTGAAAAGAAAAATGATTTATGATTTTATCGACAAATAGGTTTTAATCTCTTTTTTTTTTTTCAAATCAAAATGCTGCCTACTTTGGGACAATTGATGCTTAAAAAAAAAATCAAAATGAAAGATGTTTTTTAGAGTTGAAACTTCTGTCCCAAAATGTTTTGGTCGATGCTTTTTAATTTTTTTATTCAAAGAGATTAACGCCCTACTTCAAAATTATAGCACTTTAATTTAAACTTTTTGTCTTTGGTCAAATTTTGTTTTAAACCCATCATGTCTTGGGCTAATTGAAATGAAGTGAGGTAAGTAGAAGGCAGATTGTAGCAAATGAAAGAAAGCCTTTGGAACGGAGAAGTTTCGAATAAAATTTATTCGCCCATCCTCAGTCACTTATAGGCTATTATGGTGATTATGCATAAAGTTGTCATAAGATATTCTGCAATAATATACAACAATGTCTATGTACATATATATTTTCCTTTATATTATAGTGAGTGTCATGTGGTGACCTGAGAGTATATTTTAATAATATGGATTGGATATTTCCCTCTCCAGAGTCCAACAGCAACTGGCTACTAATCAATTGGCTAATTGAAACAATTAAGCTTATTAAAAAACCTAAATAAATAATTGTAAGCTCATCGAGTGGAAAAAAGACGCCCTCCCCTCCCCTCGTTTCCTAGATATGATTGCATTATTATTTTAAAATTCTAAATGATAATTTTAGTATTTTGTGTCTTGAGTGTTTGGAAAAATTTTCAAATTATTTATTAAAACCAATAAAAATAATCAGATTTCAAAAATATGGAGGCGGGAATTAATAATGTAACCCAACTCAATATTTTGCAAATACTACATTTCTGATTTATTAATCAACATGTCTGAAAATTTGCTGCTTTGACCCTATGAATTGATAAAAAACAATTTTCAGCAATAATATATTTTTCCTTCTGAAAATTTTTTAAGGAAATAGTCACATTATTCTCGAGAACAGTTGAAATTTTATCAAAACGTATATAGACTATAAAAAAATCTTAAGAAATTGAACAAAACTTTTTTTTTTTTTACTTTTTTCTCCAGAAACCTTCTTCCGACTTTAAGGATTGAATAATAAATAGAAGAAAGAGGCACAAACAGGAAGGCCAAGTTAATTTAAAATTTTTTTCTTGATAATAAGGCCGATATCAAAAAAGAGATTAAGGATAGAAATAAGAAAATTAATAACATAATGGTTACCCATTTTCTATGAAATGAAATATTGGTTCTATGTAATATTACTGTATTTTTATCAGCACCGACTAAGACGTTGGTTTCTTGGGCTCCGAGTTCAAATTAACCCAATATTCGTGGAAATTAAGAGTGCAACTCGCAAAATAATGCTAGATTAAATTTCCAGACTTGAAAATTTAGTACAATACGAAAAAATAATTATTTTTACCGTCCTGTTTAAAGCTTTTTCTCGCAAAGCCTTACTCCAGGCCTGATATTTATTTTTTATTTCTCTCAGAGTTACTAGATCCGGCTTGAAAAATTACCGGACACAGTTGAAGGAAAATCGGAAGTGGGTAGGGGGGGGGGGAGGCAGTATAATTAAAAATAAATTTTATCAACTTAGAAATATCCAAACAAACAAAAAATTTTCAATCTTGTATGCTGTATCATGATTTAATCGCTCCATTCAGAACCTTTTTATTTTTCACTCCGACTAGGCATAGTACTAAAGAGCTGTCCGGTAAAACACTGGACACCTGGCAACCCGGGATATGTAGTGAAATGAAATATTACATTCGTGTCAAATTTATGATTGTGAGTTTTTAACAAAATTTCAGACCTTTAGAATTTTCAAAAATTAATCTGTCACTTCTAAGCATTATTCAATACCTACTCATTCATATTTTAAATAAAAATTTTTTATAAGGATCTCTCGAATTCGAAATTGATTTCTTTATAACAAGAATTTAAATCTCTTTCACCCTTAAACATTGTTCTTAGTAGTAAAATATTTTATAGGTTATAAAATATGCTAAGTAGACTATCTTCTTAATTAAATTTAATTAATTATTCCTCTATCTATTTGGCAACTTAATGAATTATTATTAGCACGTAAATAACTTTGGAAACACGGGAAGTCAAGAAACTTCCTTTAGATTAGCTCGAATATATAGAAATTTTATTAAAATTTCCTTTAGACCCATTACTAAGTAAATAATCTCGTATCATTTTTGTATTAACGATTAATATACAATATAGATTTATTCCCCCCCCCCTCTCTCCCCCCCTCCAGAAGGGTGATTGGTGAAGTCTAATAATCATAATATACTTCCGAACTCAAGAATTCAAAGTTTCTCCACGAATTGAGGTCCTCTGAATCCAAAAAGGGTTTTGACAATCTTGTCCTTTGGTGTCTGTCTGTGTGTGTGTGTGTGTGTGT
Organism: Anisolabis maritima; assembly: GCA_010014785.2. NCBI lineage: Eukaryota > Metazoa > Arthropoda > Insecta > Dermaptera > Anisolabididae > Anisolabis > Anisolabis maritima. The sequence goes on from JAAAKE020054000.1 coordinate 14,507, forward strand.
GTGCAGGCGTGTCTGTAGACACGATTTCGGTCGAACGACTTTACATTTTGGCGATAGCCGAAGTGGCAACTGGGGGAAAATCTAAATATCTCTGTAACTATAACAAACAGCCTAAAGGTCCGTTCTATTTTTTGGCCGAGAAGACCTCAAGATCTTGGAAATTCGATTAATAAAAAAATCACGATTCCTAAGCTTTTTCTATGCTGGTTATAGAAAAGTAAAAATGAACTAAATATTAAATTAATATTGTATATTAAAATTTTAATAAAATGAAAAGGGAGATAGGTTGCATCTCATATATCAATTCCACAACTAGAACTGCGTCATTTGTAAAACTTAGAGAGAGTATAAATAACCATATGACAGATAGAGACATATTCTGCTGAGTTTGACATGTCGCCAGGGCAGGAAAACTTTCTAACCCTACAACTTTTAGCAGGTGTGTCTTCTTCCCTTCTATACCCTTAGCATCGTGTCATGTTCCTAGCCATCTCCCTTTTTTAAGGGGGGTTGCTCTCTGTCTTTGTAAATTAGTTAATACCGTGTTGCTGTCAAGAGCAAAAGCGTTCCTTCTCTCTTTGATTCGTTTTATGCTAATTCGATTCGATGAACAGCTTTTATTAATAATATCTCACTTTGAAAAATAAAATTTTTTATAATCAAATTCTAAAACATTAAAATTTAAATAAATAAGTTTAATTACTTACACAATCAAATATGTTGTTATTTTTTGTACCTATGACAAATGGCAAATTTTTTTTATAATTTCAATGAAGAAATTTAATAATATATAAATAACAGAGTGAACAACCTAAGCCCAAGGTCCTACGCCTGATTTCATTTATATTTTTTTTTTTTAAGTATATTTCGGCATCAGAGGCGATTTAGACTCCGTCCTTATTTATTTATATTAATTTATCTTTTTATTTATAATTTCTATAAAAACTATTTATTATATATTTGGCGTTTATTTATTTATTTTAAAATCTTATTTAATATTTGAAATTTTTTTGTTTGGTGGATTAAAACTAGAGAGACACGGTTTTTATAAATAATTTTTTTAGTTTAGTTGACTTGTAGTTTGTTCATCATACAATTGAAATGCTCCATATATGTGTATACTATCAGTATATAATTTATAAAAATTAGATAGCAAGAATGTCTCGAGACTTTCTTTTAACACGGGTAGAGAGACAAAAATAGTCCAAACCTGAAAAATTTACATATTACTTCAATTATTAATAATATACACGTACAAATTTTTTGTTTGAGTATATACTTTCAAATTTATGTTCTATTAATTAGAAGACATTAAGATACAAATCCTTAATTTTGAAAATAAATTCTTTAAAATCGTTTGAAATAAATGACGTCAACTTATTACTTTTATAAATAAGCAAGGCCTCTATACAAAAGAATATTTTTTTAAAAATTAAATCCCTTACCAGAAGATTTTTAATTACAATTAAATATAAATTCTCATTGGTAGGGTGAGTAACTTCTTTATCCGCTAGTGATCATTATTTATTTACAATATACTTTGCGACCAGAAAGAATTTCGACACCCTACTTTTTTCTTATTTTTCTTCTATTCTAGAAGGAAAATAAAAAAAGTTTAGATTTGATTTCCGAATGTTTGCTTTGAAAAAAGAAAAAAATAACAAATAGTATAGGAAATGGGAAAAAACCACAGAATACATGTGTAGTGGTGGATTCCTGACTAAACAAGCTTAAAATAAAATATAGAATCTGAAAAAAAAATCTAAAAAATATGTTAAAATTACATTCGAAAAAATTACATTATCTACACAAATAAACATGAATATTTTCTTATATATTAGATCATAAAATTAACATATACAGCAAATATTGCTAAACTATTATATTTAAATTTTAAAAGCCTTTATTCCAATTTAGTGTGAGGTTTGGTCTTATCCCTTTCCCAAACCATTATCTAAGTTTATAACAAGAACACTTTAATCCTCTAACAATAGTTTGACAAATTGATGACCAATAGTTGTACCATTTGATTATCATAAATCGATAGATAAATTAAAAACACCTAAAAATATAAAAAAAAATCAATTTTGCTTCGACTTAATAGATTATAATTTACAAAAAAAAAAAATTCCAATTTTTTAATAGAAATTAAAATTCTTAATTCTTAATCTCGTCTTTAAGTGAGGATGAATTGATTTAATTTTTGTCACGGGGTTCCATTTCTTCAGGTGCTTATCATGTTAAGCGATCGGTTGTTTCTTTCTTATTATTTTAATCAAAGGTTGAATAATTTGTATGCATTAAGTTGGATTTAAACCTGACCTATTATGTTGAACTCGGATTCTAAAGTTTGTTTGTTCGTTAATTGGCTCCTCTAGGCCAGTGGTCTTCAAAGTGAGTACGCGAGCCGTATCGGCGTACGTTGGTGCACGCCAAAAAGGTTTTATATTCATAGGGATAAATTAAATCATTAATTAAAGATTAACAAATATTACTTTCTTTCGTAATTTAAACATCATTTTCTGCAATGACGGATAAAATAAAACCAAATATCTAAATAAATTAAACTTGGGACCAGACCTTCATACGCAAATTCCGAAACCAGAATTTCCAGAAATGATTGAACGAATGCCCATCGTTCACATTAAATATTTTAATAAATATGAATGTAATATAAATTATGTGTAATTGTTGTTATTATATATAGGCATAAGACTTATTTTCTCTTTATAATTATCACAATAGATTTTGGTTCAATCAATTGGGGTACCTGCTATTTATTTTTTCTGCTTGAGGGGCATGAGATCAGCAACGTTTGGAGACAACTATGGGCCACTAAATAATTAAAGCTAATTTTCAAAATCTTTGATAATGAAAGTACTTTAAATTATTATTTATTTTTTATATATAATTTACATCGACTTGCGTACAATTCACTATTTCGTACCTATGCCCTATTGTAAACTATTTAAAAGTTAGGATGAAAACGAGCAATCCCCTCTTGATTGACTTTTTAAGAAATGACAAAGAAGAGACAATTCAACTAGCTTCGATAAATTTCTAAAGAAAACACCATATATCACTCAATCACTAAAGTATGATTTATTATGTATACTAATATGTAAACTTAATTAAAAAACATATTTTAAAAACATCATTTTTTTTTTTTGCTTTCTCTTATACGTAGTAGAGGGAAAGTATTGTAATCGTCCAAAAATTCGATCTCAAGATTTTGATTGTCCTTGACGTTTTGGACCCCCTTGAGTCAGAAAATATAATATAATTTTGAATTATGTCTGTTTGTATGTTCGTGCTCGAAAATTGTAGATCAACCAAATTTTTTACATAAGTTTATTACATCAAAATCATATAACACTCTTACATTTGGGATATTTCTGACAACCGGACGTGGCACTTTACCTGAAGCGTTTTTCTAAAAATCGTGTTAACTCACCTCTAAATGTGTATATGAGAAAGTCGAAGGGAGGCAACTTCCGATTTTTCTTTATATTACTCTATTTTCTAGAATCAATTAGGTACAAAAGTCGAGAACCGCCTATATTTGTAAACGTCTTATTTTATTGGATCTTTTTAGATTTCCTTCATTAAAAGTACGACAAACGATGCCTCTAAACTCTGATTCTATTTTATTAAAATTCTTCAATAAGGACATATAATATTTTTCCAATCATTTCAAGAAGTTATATTAAATTTCAACAACGTGAAATCTTAAATTGTTTACTTTTATCAAAGGAAAAAAAAAGAATATTTCACCGTCATCATTATATTTCAACATTTCTAAGAATAAAATAATAAGATATCAGAATTCCATTTGCAAATATTGATAATATTGATATTCATTTTTCTCTTCCCAAATTAATTATTTTCCTCTAGTCAATCATAAATCCGAATTTTTTTTTCTTTCGACTTCCATTTTTTTATTTATTCTAGTAAAATTGCTAGAGAATACTCCCTTATCGGAAAATATTTGCTAAATAAAAATCCACTTGGTTTAATAAATGTCAAAAAAAGATTTTAATTTTTCCAGGTCATTGCTCGCGAGCAAACACTCATCCCGAATCAATAGATGAAGATTCCTCCAAATCTCGATAGCACGCATATTAGAAAAGGTTCTAAATTGGGACGAAAAAATTCCGCGGATTAGACCTTCAAATACTTATCAATCCCTATAGAAGTTTACTGCCGGAGGGGGGGGGGGGAATAGATAGAGTAGGATTAAGGAGCCAATTTTATGGGCGGCCGGTTATCGGCATTCACGGAAAATAAAACGGACTCCTTTAATTTTTCTTCATTCATATACAAAAATTGATTCTAATTTATAATTAGATTCAAGATATTCTTATTTTATTTATTCATCTCTCATTTTAGGCTAACCAGATTAAAACTTTTATTACTTGAAAAAGGATATTTATTTGTAATTTATTTAGAATTTTATATTAGAAATTAACCATGATTATAGAAAATTCTTTTAGGGAATTAATTTTAACTATATTTTACATCTAAATCAAAAAGCAAAACATGTTTAATATTTATTTTTAGGGAGACTAAAGAAATGAATACTTTAAAGAGATTTCGAGATCTATTCATTTGAATTAGATGTTAGTTTTTTATGCCTTGAATCGGACTTTGCGAGTCATAGTTTATTTTACATTTTTTATTAGTATATTTTTGGCGGTTGATCAATTTGTGTTTATATATATATATGGCTCCCGAGAGTCTAACCCGGGATCTCCAGACTCTTCTGGGCAGGAAGTGAGCTTGACTAATGGCTTGATGCAAAGGAAGCATACCAATGGATAGACTGGAGATCCCGGGTTCTAGTCCCGGGGGTCTTAAGGTTAGAAGATTCAGAATCAAAATTATACTTAAAAAAATTTAATTTATTCGACTTATTGTTATTGTTAGTCTCCAAAAATTAAATTTTGCAAATATTAATAATGAAACGATGTTTTTTTAAAGGATGGGGGAGGGATATTAGTGATTGAAATTTTTTAAATTACGATCGTATATATTTGATTTAAATTAATTCCTAAAAATATTTGCAATTGTTTTATTTCTAATCGGGGTAGTTTTAGGGTGATGAAAACGAATTATAAATTTTTGAATTATTTGTTTTTAAATGTTATATTTTGATAAGAAATGTTTCTAATAACCTAGTATTTTCCTTTATAAATGGTCATTATTTTTCTAATTCCATATTTCAAGAGAAAGAGGAGGAGAGATCTCAAAGAGCAGATTAGTTTGTTTTGAGAGATGCAAGAGATCAGTCGAGTGCCAGCCAATTTCTATTCTTAAAAGTTTATTTATTTATTTTTTTATTAATTTCGTTATTGTGAATGAAACCTATTGAGCCCCCCGCCCCCAACACTCTCTTTAATCATCATCTAAAAATAAAAGGTAATAATTATAGACTATTTTTTTTTTTTTAATTGAAATTAACAGGATATAATTATAGTGGCTGGTCCCAAAGGATGAGCGCTGGAAAAAGGGTTTCAATATTACCCCTCTCGACGACAATAATTTAAACAGAAAACTAAAACAATAATTTCCTTTATTAAAAAAAAAGATATAAAATTTTTTAATACATTTGAAAATTTCCTGCTTATTACGCTCTACATTAATCCGCCGTCTATTTTATTTTATTTTTTTTTTTTTGTTTTTTAATAATGAGTCGTTCTTTCCTTTCTCTCAACATCAAAATCCTAATTAAATTTAATTACTCATATAATATCTGGAGATTCATCAACAACATGTAATTCCTCATTATGCAGGCTCCTATATTCCTCCTTCAATTTGCATAAATTTTCCCATATCTATACATTTTATATAATTTAAAGATAGACAACAATTCGATATTATATTATTATAAAGAAGATAGGGAATTGAAAAAGTGAATTAAGACTCACGTAGATATTGATAAAGGCTTAAAAATAAAAGAAAAATGAAGCCGCCGTAAAACGCCCAAGTGCATAGCAGCTGACTGATTTAAATATTTCTAATTCATTTTCTTGGTTTACGACTGTTTTACGATGCTTTTTTAAACCGCGGAGATTTTTTCCACTCTAACGTCTATAAGATGAAGGATGAAATGAAATAAATTAATAAAAATGATCCGTGTCTCTTTGGTATTCGAAACCATATATATATCTTTAAAGAATGAATAAATTTTTAAATTTTATTATTTTACACTAGATAATTTTTTTTTAAATTTATTTCTTTTCTTTCCATTAATTCTTTTAATTAATTTAAAATTCTTTTTCATTAACTTTCTTTTCTCCATGCCTCTAATGATTTCGGATATTTTAGGGTGAGTTCTCCAATTTTTTTTTTTTTACCAGGATAGAGTTGGAGGTCTTGGTCATATTTTATTAAAATCAAAACGTTTCAACCAATTTGAGAACTTTTTTTTACATAAAGGTTCATCCTGTGGCTGCTTACTCCTTTCTTGTCAATATTAAATAATATAATATTTAGTTATTAATTCATTTATTTATGTCTATAATACTCGCTTCGGATCCATTAGTTCCTCAATATTTGATAGTTTTTTCTTTTTTGAATTTTGAATATTTTAATTTATAATATATTTTTTTTTTTGGGATATGGAAGCATAAGGTCCGATGGACCTATAATGCATATGCAACCAGGAAGGACAGAAGGGGAAAGTGGTGACTTTAAAAGGTGCTTGATAAGGTTGGATTTGAAGGTTTGGAGATTATAGGTTTTCGGGAAGATAGTAGCAGGGGAGGTCGTAGGGATAAAAGAAGACTGGAATTCACTAGTCGCAACTTTAACGACATGGGGATGTTGAGACGATGATTTCCTTGTATTGCGGACAAATGTCGCTTTGGGAGGAATGATGGAATAACGATCATGGTAATATTTATAAAAAAGTGCAAAGGCGGAGACACTTCTGTGGTCGAGTGTCTGCAAGGAGGCAGAGAGAGAATTATCTCCGAAATTTACTGAATTTAAATGCAAACAGGCTGACAGGTACGGAATTCATATAGTAGTGTTGATTATTATTTTGGTTTAATATTACAATAATACACCAAAGATTTCATTTCATTCAAAATCTTTCTCCTTAATGCCACAATGTAATTTTCTAGTGCGTCTGATGAGTTGATAAAATTGCTGAGAGAAGCGAGGAACATCCACCAGAACAATTCAATCGCAATCACATGCTTATAAATGTGAATTAGTAGGCCTAACTATTTTATATTTTTACCATTAAGGAACAAATTTGTAATTTAATTGAAATTGAACTAATGCTACCAAAATGTGTTTTGAGGTCCCCTGAGTTTATCAAAATATTTTTTCTAATGATGTCTGTGTGTCTCTGGCAATTTCTTTCGTCCAGTCCGAATCAAAAAATAATTATTCGATTATGCTGAATTTTTTTTCTTAGATAACATATATTTTTTTTATATATATTTTGAAACTAGACTTCACAAATAAAATGATATATAATCCAAATTTGTTGCAAAAATTATTTTAAGTTGCCCTTGAAGCATCGCTAATAGCAATTAAAATCAAGAAAATAATATAATCAATTAACATTATTTAATTTATATTAAATAATAAATGTTATATTTAAATATATTCATTCGAATTAATTATTACTAATTAAATATAGACAAAAAAATATCTTTTTACTTTATTAATATCTCCTGTACTATTTGTTATTAAATGGTCGGTAAAGTTGTCCACTCGGCTTAGTCCGATGGCTCGTTAAATTAATTCTCATCTCTCTCTTTTGATTCAATATCAAGGTTGTTTTGTCCACTTAAATATTTATTACAGATATTAATATAACAAACTTCGTTCAAGTTTTTTCATTTCAGAAATTTTTTTTTAAATCAAATATTAAATCTTACTAGAAAAAAAATATTCATTCACTCTATAAGAGGAATTAAAAAAAAAAAAAGAAAATGAATATGGTCTTTTTTTATTTGCTTGTAAAATGTAATTAAAAACAGAAATAGATTGATTCTATCTTCATTTTGTTTAAATTGTTTATTTTTCAAGGGGTCGTGAAATTTGTATTTTTTTTTTCTCTTGGTGATTTATCAGTCTATTTTCGCCTAGGTCTTAATTTCAGATTTTGTTTTGGCCCTTAATCATCGTTTTCTCCCTCTCTGCAATTTTTCGAAAACGCATTCTCAATTTATTTCCCTTCTTTATCCTATTATGTTTATTAAAAAAAAAAGAAAAAAAACTTTTGTTTTCAAACTAACTTTCTTTTTTGGATTTAACATCCATTTTGCCATTATTAAATAAAATAGTTAATAGAAAAAAAATATCTAATCATAATGAAATTTATTTTAGTTATTGTAGCCCTACACTTATTTAGGATATAGGATAACCAATGGAAACTGACCTCCTTCCTCCTTTCATTTAAATTAAATATTGTCCTGTCCCTTGGTGCAGAGCTAGAGGTCTGGCTTCACGTACCAAAGGTCAGTTGTTCTGAGCGACAAAATTTTATTTATATTGGCTCCCAATTAATATAAATAAATAAGGACGGAGTCTAAATGGCCGAAAAAGACTTAAAAAAAAATTAAATATATTTTTTAAACAATTAAAAATAAAATTTTTTGATCTGAAATTTTGTGATTGCTTTTTTTTTTAATTTTTTCCAATAAATTTTTAAGTCTTAGTAAAATGAATAAAATTTTTTTAATTTTAAGTTTTAATTTATAGAGATTATATATTTTTCACTAATTTTATACCCTATTCGTATTTATAGAGCGTGTATTTCGACGTATAAACTTGCATACAAATTATATGCAAATATAACAAATTTCATTTATTGAAACTTTTATATAACAATATATAATATGTTAATTAAAATACAAAAACAACAAAATGCAGTTATATTATATAAATTTTTAATTTATTGTTGTAGGCATATGACATCTATTAAATACGTATGTCAAATTGGGGAAGAGAAAAAAAAAACTTGCGTAACCTCTCGACGAGCCATGCAGCTAGTCAGGGGACAACCCCCCATTTTAATAATAATATTTAAGTACTTTCGAGCTGACACTTTCACATCTATCTTACAAATATATTTACTATTTTCATAAGTATAATATAATAAGAAATATGATGTCATAAGAAAAACTAGATATTATAAACAATCTTGTGTGAAAAACGTACATCAGACAACTTTCTCTTATTTAAGGCAAGGAGTGATGTGCTGTCACACCAGATTTTTGCGTCGGTCCTAGCTAGCCGTTTAATGCCAAGGCATTAATCGATTTTTTTATAGATTAGTTTACGAAATAGAGTCTTTACCCGAACAACGGCAAAAGACTTCCGTAAAGTAGACCCCAGATAATTTTAGAGCGGATTAGGGTTAATACATTTCAAAGATCATCAAATAAGTAATTGATATGTGAATTTTAACAAAATCGTTAGAGCGAATTTTGAGAAAATCGGAAAAAACTAAAAAAAGTACATGAGTTAAGTATTAGTACTCTTTGGCCGATTTTAGTCAAAAACTTCGAGGTGCCTGCGATGAGGGTTAAATATAAAATTGGCGAGACCCTTTTTTTAAACTCAGGGGATCTCAAAACCTGCATTTCCGTTGAAATCATGATATCGATTATTTTTGCGATCGCTATACTTTCTCACTATATGAAATATATAGGTAAGATAAAGTAAAAAACATTTAGTATACTTTAATATATATTTTAATTAATTTGAAAATTTTTAACGTTTCATACAACTTTTTAAAATATTAATAATTATTAAATCTTATTTAATATTAAAAAAATAAAGTGAGGAAATATTTTAAATTTCTACATGGTCTTCATATATTTGTAATCCAATGTTTATTAAATCTATAATTAAATTTTGACTTTTAAAATTATTGTTATTATTTATTTTAAAGCTTGATTTTGATAATCTATATACCTATAAAAGATGATGAAAAAGTGTAAATCGGTGATTTACTTTAAAATTTTCAATTAAAATCTCTCTTTCTTTAGGTGAAAGAGAAAAAGTCGAAACAGCGACTCGTTGAATAAACAGGCGCCGGGTTATTAATCCTGGGATTGATCGATGGGCCCCCAAAGGGCCGATTTACGTCAACATGTTTACCCCAAATAGTCTTGTCTTAGAGCACTCCCCTCTAGCTTTTGTTTACTAGGACTTTTGTTTTCAAAATAGTGTCGACTTTAACGTCGAAGTTTTTCCAATTTGATAAACGAATAATTTGGAAACAGCCTACCAACTATCTATATGCGTATTAATAAAAACACATTCAATCAATAAGTTTAGATTTACGAATGAAGAAAAATTTTATATACTTTAGTCAGTTAAAATTTTCAAAATAGTTGGCTCTAAAAAAATTTTTTTTTTTAATTATCATAAAAACTTAAACAAAAATGTTTTATTTCAGCGAACAATATTTGAATTACAGAGCAGAAAGGCCTCTGAGCAAAACCTTCTTTATATTTGGTTGAAGGCTTTTGACGAACACTTTCCTGACCTTGCCAAAACTCATTTCTGATTGAGTTTAGTAAATTTTTATTACGAGGTGACTTTCAACGTGAGTTTCTTTAAACTCAGGATTACAAGTTCAACAATTAGGCTTTTATCTGACTCATCATTGCGGCGCTGTTAGAGTGTTATGTGAACAGCACATCAGATCCCCTACAATGTTAAATTTAATCCTCGAGACCGAGTCTCGCTAATTCTAATTTCAACTGCCGGCCTGCTCATTTCTAATTATTCACATCTAACCTCAACAATCATCTTCTTAACTTCTTTTTAGATATCCACACTGTCTCTTACTTTTGCTCTTCCTGGTTGCTTATGACTACTCAGACACAAATCGAAATGTAGACTCATTGAATGGATGGATTTAATTTTAGGGACGGGTTTCCCTGCCATTACGAATTGTGCCTGTTACCGGGGGTGAGGTTATTTCCCTCTCTCCTACCCCAGGACTTTGGTAATGTTGAATAATTTTAGCGACAAGCGGGACTCGAATCCGAGTTGTGTGGCAACTCCAGATTATTAATCCGCATCTTAGCCACTTACCTCTTTTCAATAGGTGAATAAATCACCTCAAAAAATAAAAAAAAAAGCTGCAGCATGTTATTTCAAAACCCAATTCAAATCTTTTGGCCCTTATTTTCAAAAAAAAAAAAAATTAAGGTCCAAAAAGTCTTAGAAAACTTGTTATTATCAATCTAGCCCAGAGTTTCTTAAACTGTGGGTCGTGACCCCAATTGGGGTCGCGGGACCTGCAACAGGGGTCGCCAAAAATTTTAGCAATTTTGATACTTTAACTTATTAACACACTTGAGTGATTTCTAAGACACGTTAAAATTTGAATTAATTTTAT
>JAAAKE020054111.1:0-25881 GCA_010014785.2 Anisolabis maritima
AACCTTAAAAGTCAAGAGGTGTGGGTTCGGATCCCAGGCAGTCCGATGAAAATTTAATTATTTAATTTGGATTACAATTGACATGTTAATAAATAAACATGCCTGCCTGGATTACATGTACCGAATAGATATTGTATATTGTTTAAAGTCTATATGGCCTCACAGTTTTTTTTTTTTTGTTTTTTTTTTAAGTCTTTTTCGGCATCTCTGGCCATTTAGACTCCGTTCTTATTTATTTATATTAATTGGTAGCCAATTTAATATAAATAAAATTTTGTCGCTTAGGACGGGAAGCGAACCGCTGACCTTTGATACATGAAACCAGACCTCTAGCTCTGCACGAGTTTTATATATATATATAAATAAAGATAAAATTAAACTTTAAAATAATAATTATCTTAAAATATTTCAAAATGAATATACCAATATAGAAACTCAACAATCTCTTTCTGTTTCCATCGTATATATATATCGTATATATATATATATATATATATATATATGTACTACAAAACAATATTGTGGCAGCCTTGTTTTTTGAGTGACATCAACCAATAATATCGTTTTGTAGTACATATATATATATATACGATGGAAACAGAAAGAGATTGTTGAGTTTCTATATTGGTATATTCATTTTGAAATATTTTAAGATAATTATTATTTTAAAGTTTATTAATATTTATTACGTGTTTTATGTACTATTAATATATTTTTCCATGAAGATATTTCTATAAAAAATTTGAATTTATCCATTTAAAATTTCTCTATAATCAAAAGTAGGAGTAAGTAGAATTCATCGTTCCTTTATGTTGCTCCATCTTTTTTCCTTTTTACAAAAGGTGAATGGAATGCATTAATAAGGATATTATTTATTTTTCTTTTAACTAAAAGAAAATAAATATCTCAAATAGTTGAAAAATTTACTGATTTTAAATTAAAAATTAAAATCCAATTAGAATTAATTTCCGCACTATTATATACAATAAGGGAGAAAATTTATTCTATGCAAAAGGACTCCAAAAATGCAAAATAAAAATTTTAATGTGTGTGTGGGTGTGTGTAACTTTTATTTTGACTTATATCCCTGGAATTACTCATTGGAAAAGGATGAAACTTAAAAATTTTATAGCCCTAAGAAGGTATTAAAATTTGAAACGAATCGGTCGGCAAGGGGCGGAATAAAAGGTCCCTAATATTTATTTCCTCAGCATCCACAAGACAAAAATGTTTTGAAACACGGTGATAATAATTAAGCCCTGGGCCAATTGTCATAACAATCCGCTGAGTGGGAGCGGATTTATTCCAAAAAAAAAAACGATAAAAAATTTGGTATAAGATAAACATACTGTCATTAGAGAGATAACCTTTGAAATTTATTTAATCTCTGATTTTTAAATTCAATAATGAAAAGACAACATAACCTAAAAATAACAATAAAAATTAACATATGACTTCCAATTGATATAAATAGATATGCCTGGATAATTGTATCGTAATTTTGTATGTTATATATCGTTTAAAAGTCTCTATGACTTCAGATGCCGAAAGACTTTAAAAAAAAATTTTTTTTATTTAAAGTCGTTTAGACTCCCATTTATTTATTTATATTAATTGGTAGTCTATATAATATAAATAAATTTTAGTTGCTCAGGACGAGAAACCAACCACTGACCTTTGGTACCTGAAGTAATACCTTTACCTCTGCACCAAAAGGCAAAAAAAAAAATTATTTGGAAAATTTTTTTGTTTAGAGACAGACTATAGACATCTGGCGGTCAAATTTCGAATCTTTATTTATTGTTTTATTCATCATTGACGTTATTTATAATCATATAAAATAAAAATTTATTTTATTATGATAATAATATTAAAAATATTAATATGTTATTAAGAAATTCATCAATAATATTAAAGGGAAGAGTATATAGTTTGTGAAAAATAAAATTTTTTAAAGTAAGTAATAACGTCATTAAATAATATATATGTACTTATTAAAATGGATAATTTTTTAAAATATCTAAAACTACCCATGAAAAAAATGCCAAATTACTGATGGAATTCTGACTAATTGTTCTATATCAAGGATCCCAACCTTTCTTTTACCATGACTTCCTTTTAAAAATCAGCTAAATTTTGTGGATTTTGAATTTAAGAAATTTTTATTTGGAAAGTAGTAAATTAATCTCGATGGCTTTTGAACACTAATTGTACGTCTTAAATAAGAGTGAATACATAGTAATGAGAAATACTCAAACGAGTCAAATACAAATATACAATGACTGCTGTCAAATTAAATCTTTTGGAAGAAAATGAAATATGTAAGATTCTTAGAAATTATTTATTTATAGTCAGTTATCTCTGGACAATATTTAGTTTTTATACATACGTCTTTGCAATGATGTTATAATTTGTGTCAAAACATTGCGGGCGGATTTATTAAAAAGCCTATTTAAAGATACTTTATTTTGAAATATTTCCCTTAGCAATTTCTGTGGCCTTTCATTTTTCAAAAATTTTCCTGTGATTCAGGTTGGAAACGCCAGCTCTGTCACTTAGGTAGAATAAATAGTTTGGGAAGAAGATTTCTTTATTAAAATGAAGAAATTTTCTGTTAATTTTAGAGACCTTAGGAAAACGAATAAATAAATAAATAAGATTGTATACCAAAAAATGCTTTGCTTTTATGATTTATTTATTTAATATTTCCAGACGTCAATCATCGCTGCGACGGTCTCTTTGTCATCCGGATGATTTGCTCAACATCAAAGGTTCATCAACGGAACAGGGCGGAGTTGGTATAACTGATGGCGATCATGGAGAAGTCAAAAGGCGAAATAGATCTGGAAGTCGAAGAAATGGAAAAAGTAGAAGGAGAAACACTCTGGCAGGGACTGACCATCGAGAAATTATTGAACAAGCCTTACAAGGGTAAATATTATATATGATTGAAAAAATTTCAATACCAATTAATATTTAAGATTTATTTTATTTATGTATATTTATTTTAATTTTAGTGAACCGTCGCTTGTTCCGGATACGAATACCCTTAATCCTTTGGCTCTAACTTCAACAACAACAACCACAACATCAACAACCACAAAACGATCAGCAAGTTCAGATCTTTTGAAATCAATTTCACCCAAGGCTCATTTCAATTCACTTAAAGCGTGGGGCAAAAAGAATAAATTCTTACGTTTAATTAAAGGAGGAAGTAGTAGTAGCGGAACCGAAAAAAATGACGCGAAAACATCAACAGACTCACCCGAGGATAATCTCTATGAAACAATACGACGAAATAAAACAACACAGGTCAGTTAAAATTTATATTTTTATTTTAAATACATACAATTTTCTTTTATAATGAACTAATAGTCTCAATATAACTTATAAGGGCTGTTTGCTTATTTTTGATACGAATATTATTACCATAGCTTAATGGTAGAGCGTAAAAGTTCCTGCGTTCACCTTCCGTAGATATAAATATTTAATTATTTAAAAATTGCATTTAGACAGGCTAAAAAAAATTCAAACTAGGCGTTTCAAACAATTATCTGGAAAAAGCCAGCAATTTAATCGCTGACCTTCTTTATTGTGCAAATATTTCGAAGCACATAACGCGCACCATCATCAATGCGGTTGGGATAACAAAGATGGGCTTCGTCCGAAATTTAAAATATATAGGAAGGTATATGATAATGAAAGTGCTGTTGCTATGTAACTGATTGCTTGGCGTCTTTGGTGGATGTCTTTTCCATACCTCCATTATCTACACATCCCTACAGCAGCTACAGTTAAAACGAAATTATAATTTCATTCCCCCATTCCCCTGACTCAGAAGTAGAGGTCTGACAGCTATGGATCGCTTCCTGTCCTGTGAGAGATAAAATTTATCTAAATTTTACTGAGTACCAATTAATTTGAATAAATATGGTCAGAATTTAGCGGTTATTGTCTCACATATATAATTAATCGTCAATGCCATCGAAGCCAAAAAACAAAAAAAAAAAAAAAAAAAAGATTACAGAATGGATTCTTAGCTTGGGGCCAATGGGACAATTACTGGGGGTCCATGAGCTTAGATGAGGAAAAATCAACTCAATATTCATTATCAAAAAAATTTAAATATTTATTTTAAAAACGCAAAATTAATTTTTTTGATGACTTGCTGTATGCAAAAGATAAGTTAGTAATTTTTTTTTAAATTTGTCTTAGGTGTGTTTAAAAAACATAAATGAATGAAATGAAAATGATAGGCTAATAAATGTTTATGTATTATTTTTTGTCTATTTCATATCGGCCATCGATCAAAGTGCCCCTAACCCGGGACAGAAGTTAGAGGTGTTGACATTATTAACACAACCCAGTCTCAGTCCGAGAAAAGTTCATTTTTAACTAATTTCAAAGTGGTATAATTAAATATGGCTAGATAATAACTATCGTTTTTATCAGCCGTATTATGTTTTTTTACCTTTTTTTTTCTTGGACTAAATTTACAAGCTATGCATAGATTCTAATAACGTTATACCTTGATTAATATATATATATATTATAAAAGATTGATCATAATGACTCCGCCCCATGCGGTATTATAGCTGGTTTCATTGTTAAATATAAAAGAATTATTTATAAGTCATATATAACAATTTGTGTAAAAATTCACAAATAAATGAACTTTTTGCCTTAGCCACTCTACTTCTTCTCAACACACATGTTTTAATTAATATATATATATAAGAAAGTCTCTAACTTAATAATTGATCATTTATAATAGACGCAGACATCAGGAGTGAAATTGAGAGACACTTCGATGCAACTACGGCAAACGAGAAGAATAGCTGGCAAAGAGGAACATTCATCAAGTGGCAACTGGTCGGCAAGTAGCGAATCAGGACGAGCCAGCATCGCCTCCGAGACGACGCACGTTCCAAGGTTTCTAAAATAACAACTTCTTCTTCTTCTTCTTCTCTAAATACAATCATTTTCTCATTTTAAAATTAAATAAATTTTTCTTTTTTCATTAAAAAAGGTCATTTACATGAAATGACTTTATTATTTTTGTACTTGATATTAAAGAGGAAAATTAATAAACAAAAAATTCCTATAATTTCTAAATGGGAAGGTGTATTAGGATCACCCTGCTGTATAAACATTCCTTTCTTTAACTTATAATGCTATGAATAAATGTTTCAGTTTGTGTTCAACGGAAATAGACGTCTTGAAGTCCCCTAAGTCTAAAAAAAAATGGGTCTCGAAAAATGTTCTCAATGTGTGAACAAGATATAAGATACAAGAAAAAGTTTTTGAAACCTAAACTTTTTATTTAAATTTGGTACTTTTACTTTTAAATTATAATGAGCTAAGTTTTTTTTTTTTTTTTTTTTTTTCGATTTTCTCGAAATGGGTTCAAACGATTTTGATTAAAATTCATATATCAATTATTTTTTATATATTCTTTGAAATGTATAAACCCTTACCCTTTTCAAAATTGTCTGTAAAAATCGATAGTACTAGTATTTAGCTCTTGGGTGTTAATCTATCAGAAAGAAAAGAAAATATGTCGACACAAAAAATCTGGTATAATAACACATCACAATACTTTCTCTTAGCTAAGTAGATAAGATTGTTTAATCGAAAAAAAGAGGGACGTGCAGGAGTCGAACCCATGTTCTTATGTGGGCCTTTTAATCTTTAAACTAAATAAACACCCCTTTGGAGTTTAAAATTTTCTTTTGATTATATGTGGCTGATGAGTAGAAATGGAATTCGGATAAATTCACAGGAGAATGTGGGATCGACGCCCGAGAGAGCCTCATTTTTCACTTTTTTTACAGAAAGAACTTAAAATCATGAAATTGATACCTTTCAAAATTGTTCCCATTGGATAGAGATCAGTATCAATCATATCAAAAAAAAAAAAAAAAAAATCAGAATCACAAATAAATTCGGATATATATAAATTATAAATAGTTTCTCTCTATCTTTTGAGAGGCAGGCGGTCGCCCTTTGGCATTGGGGTCCAACGCTATATGAATTATTTATTAACAACACACAAAAATATTGATCGGAAAGTATTTTATTTAAAATATTTTTGATCATTTATGTTCTCAAATAGGAAAAAATTAAAATAAATATCAGAGAGATTGATTGATTGATTGATTGATGACGGCACCCAAGTTCATTTCATTTCCTCCTTGCAAAAAGAAACGCTCTCTCATCCTTGAATTATTATTTTTGAATCTTCGCTTTCCCTTATCTCTCCAGATGAATCTAAATCTATCAATGACTTGCTTCAGTTCATTTTATAATCTTGATAAATGATGCTGCCGCCTTCTTAAAAAAAATTCTCTCAAGCTCCCAGCTCAAAAGAATTCGTTTGTTACTCATTGATTTTAAATATAATAAGTCGATTGGTCAACTTTGCCGACCATTTATTAACCAATAATATTGTGATATAGGAGAGATCTTTATCCTAATAATTATATAAAATATTTAATTAAAAATAATTAAATCCCAATTTTATTCTTTGATTAAAACACAAGTGTTGCATATCATTTTACTCGGTTTTAGAATATATTAAAAAAACTATATGTTATATGAGGAAAATATTTTATACCCTTGCTTCTTCTAATGGTCCAATATTTACCAAAAATCATACAATTCTTAGCATTTAGCTCTATCTTATGTTTTCAATACAATCATTTTTTGAGCTATTCTAGACGATAGAAATTACCACACACACACATATGCAGACCAAAAACTACTTAATTTAAATGACCTCAAAAACACATTTTGGTAGTATTAGTTCAATTTCGATTTTTTTTGCGATTATATTAACTTTAAGAAAAAGGCTAAAAGAGGGTACTAATTCTTAGATTAAATAAATAAAAGACAGTTCATTTACTCGAGTCATTTCCATTCAAACCAACAGTAACAGTTTACATTACGAGTTCGTTATCCAACACTTAATTTGATATTGGAGAGTTTTGGGTTCCCTTGATTAGCGAATGAACGAAAGTGAACTACTTAGCCCTAAAATGCTCGAAAAAGTTAAAGATGCATTGATTCTATTCATGATTTGAAAATAGATTCCTTTTCTAAAATTTTCTTTCTTTTTTAGTGCCTTTTTTTATTCTTAGAATGAATAATTTGCGAATGCACCATTTCATCATCAGGGCTGTGCTTTTATTTTGTTTCTATGGCTATGCTGCCATTGTCGTGGGTGAGAGGGCGGTTTTATTTGTTGTTCCGTATAGAAATAAAATAAAAAAAGCACTGATGATGAAATGGTGCATTCGCAAATTATTCATTCTAAGAATAAAAAAAGGCACTAAAAATTTTAGAAAAGGAGTCATGGTAAGTGACACTTAAAAGGAATCTATTTTCAAATCATAAATTGAAATATTCTATAAGTATGTTTGCAAAATTTGAGCACACTCGAATAATTATTTTTTGAGTTATCGTGGTCGAAAGAAATTACCACAGACACATACCCACACAGACCAAAAAGTATTAATTGAAACATATTTTGATAGCATTAATTCATTTTCTATTTTCTTATTTGTTATATCTATTTTGTTATAACATTAACTTTACTTAACTTTCGATAGGCAAAATTAAAAATAATATAAACTTTTTTTTAGATCGACGACCCCTTCGAGCACACAACATGGATCGGTTGGCAGTCGACGTCGAGTTTTGAACACCTCGACTTCTTCATCGCATAGCGAAGGAACTCTTACTCCCGATATGGCGATGGTCGCTAATGATGGAGATAGCAGTTCTGTTTATTCTTGCGACACAGAGGGCTATTACACTTCATTCCATGTGGATTCGGGTCTCAAGACATTAAAAGAAGAAGACCTAACCCCTGTGAATGCTTTGCATACCAGCTGCGCTCTGAGTGCCTCTCGAACCCTCGTTGAGAATGAATACGAACTCTTCGGGAAAGGGAGTACGAGCACGACGGCAAGTTCAGCTGGGACCGTTTGTACCACTCTACTTGCGCAACAATCAGCACCGACTCCTCCGGAACGAACAAGTTCACTTGAACGAAAAATGAAACGTTCTGATAAGATGAAACTCTCACCTCCTGAGAGGACATGTTCATTAGATCGCAATAATTCAGAGAAGGTCCAAGTGCAAGTACAAGTGCATGAGCCACTCGGACCGGTCCATGAAAGTGGACCGAATGATCTCGAGTGTCAAGTGTCAAGTGAGCCAGCGGAATCGGATGGCGAAGTCGTAACTGAACGTCTCCGAGTTAAAACAAGCATCAACGCTTCACGTATTCCGTCCATGTGCGTAATCACACCTCCCGTCTCGGATTCAGATGATGGGGGAAGTGAACTAATGATGAATAGAAGTAGCAGTGGTCAATTAGCTACGCCAGTAGGGGAAGGCGGACCTTCCTCAGGCGAATACCTAGCGTATTCACCTCCGGATGCCTTGGAACAACTCTATACAAAAGTGGACAAACGGAACAAGACGCGACGCAAATGGGACGAGCCAGAAAACGTAATTACAAACAAGGTGAAAAAAAGAAGAATTCTTTAACTTTTTCTTTCTTCTTTTTTCCACCTATATTTTGACAACTGTTAACATTCACCTATTAGGGAAGGAATTTTCACAATGTTTACCTTGTTATATGTATATCAAATACAAACTGACCATCTTTGACCTCAACGATCAAATTGGTCTAATGATGAACTAGTTCGAAACGTTTTTTGATTTTTATATTGAGCATCCAAAGGCTGCCTTATTGCTTTCTCCACAATTAAAATCACAACACAGCAACAATTAATTGTCTTCTTTCACCTTTCAGATAGGCGCCTCGAGGCTTTTTAAAAAAATCACCCAAAGAGTACTAGTACTTTACTGATGTACTTTTTTTTTCGACTAAATCGGCTAGAACGATTTTGATTATCATATATCAATTATCTTTTAGATGTGCTAATCTTTAAGCTTCCAAAATTGTTTGAGGTCCATTTTACTCTTGTACCTTTTTAAGTTTTTTGATTTTCTCAAAATTGGCTCTAACTCTATTGAATATAAAATCATCAGGCTTTACATTAGTGTTTATTTTGCAATTTATTTATTTATTGACCTCAGTTGTCCAATTGATTCAAGATCTTAAATGAAGTTCCATATCAAATTAGGGAATGAAATATTTCAATATAAAATGATGATTGTAAGTCAACAAAAATGAAGTTTAATTTGGATGGGAAGGGCTTGCTCTTTGTTGATAATTTATAATTCAATATTTAAAATAAATTCAAGGCTATAATAATATTAATTATATCAATAAAATAGATATTAATTTTTTCATATCTATTTACAGGTTAATCAAAAAAATACGTTTTCGTTACTTATTCTGTTATTTTTTCTTAATTTTTACTATCATTTGCTCCATTAGAGCCCTTTGGTCTCAAGGCTTGTTGCGCTGGGTGCCTAAAGACTCGTAAGATTAGAGATAGATAAAAGTTGACTTATAATATAATATTTTAAATTTAGGATCCGAAACGAGACAGTGGTGGTGATTATGTGACCATCGCATCCGATTGCCGAGTTCCTACATCCACGACATCGACAACGACCACGACGGCGTCAATGGTGACTCCACCTCCACCACCAGGTTTAGATTCCCCGATGGAATTCGTCACCTTAAATGACTTGCCTGCAACACCTTTGAGTCCTTCGAGTTTAGAGCGACGTCGTGCTGGCGCTCGGGTCACTCTTGATGCACAGGGCAATGTTATCTACGCCTCGGAGAGTCTCGAACGCCGTCGACGGGCTGGCGAGAACAATCCGACAAAATCATCATCAACGTTTGAGCCTGGACCATGTGTTAATTCGAGTGCACAGGAGAGTCCTCTTTTGGCCTCTCGACGGATGGTCAAGCCAATCCGGCCAGTGGTTGTTACCAATACAAATAAGGTAATTATAATAGAACAATTAACTTATTCCATCGGTGGAGACTCACAAAAGATGTTAAGTAAATTTTTTACTCACAGGCCATATAGAGTAAAATAATTTAATTTAATATAGGGAATCATAAAACAAACAAAAAATTAATGTTATAAATATTTCTCAATGACGTAAATTACTTCATGCTCCTGCCAGGACGGTAACAAAATTTATTTTTACGCATAGCTATGAGAATAACAATTTTGATTTAAATTAAATTAATTAATAATAAGAAATCATCACATCTTCAGATCAATTTGGTGCAAAGGTGTTAACTATGTTGTTATATGTATTTCAAATATAATCTGACCACCTTCGGGCATAAATATCCGGTATATATCCGGTATGTATAATATATTCTCATATCTTTTCTGTGAGAATATGTTTTGTACACGAATGATTTTCAAAGGAATTTTGTCACATCAAGCGGTACAGTACCGTTTTTATTTTTTTCCAATTCATATCAAATCTGTTAAGTTGAAAAAATTATTGGAACGCAAAATTGAGACATTTCGAACGAGATTTACTAGTTCATCTTCAGTTCAATTCAAAAAGAAAAAAAATCTTTTAAATTGAAGAGAGAGAGAAAGAATAAAGGGCTATCTAAAAAACACATGCTTTTGAAGAGATATGCTGCTTGAAAGCGGAACATGCAAAAATAAAGGAAAAGCATTCCCCCTCCCTTTTATTTGATTCCCAATTTTTTCAAGAAAATTTCTTTCGAAAGAAAAAATAATTGAACTGAAGATGAACTAGTAAATCTCGTTCGAAATGTCTCAATTTTGCGTTCCAATAATTTTTTCAACTTAACAGATTTGATTTGAATTGGAAAAAAATAAAAAGGGTACATTACCGCTCGATGTGACAGTAGTGGTAAAATTCCTTTGAAAATCATCCGTGTACAAAACATATTCTCACAGAAAAGATATGAGAATATATTATATATACCGGATTAATTTCATTCTTTCAAAAATTTAAAAAAAAAATTCTTGGGGGGAAGTATGCAAATTACATTTCCTTCAATTTATTTATTGAAAAAAAATTGAATTTTTCCAGGTGATTATTCGTGCCGGCCAACCATCGAAAGAGACGCAACGCAATACCCCGTTGACGAGTCCCGTTGGGGCTTACGTTCATATGCAATCACAAGCAGGAGCAGCAACAGCAAGTGATTTGGACACGGATGAGCGAGGTAAGATGCCCCCCTCGATGCCTTGTCTCGATACATCCACACACCTGTATCGAAGATTAATCAAACGCACCGATTCCTATCGATTAGCAGCCACAAATCTTGCACCGTCCCCCCAAGCCAAAAGGGCCGCCAATGCAACACCCAATCCGAATCTCGATACGGAAATTTGGTGATGCACAAAAAACAATTTTAGTACAAAATTATTTATATTTTTTTTATATATATTATATTGAAAAAAAAAAGAAAGAAGGAAGGAACAGGACAAATCCCTTCTAAAACAAAATTATTATTTTTTCTTTCGAATGAAATTTTCTTGAAAAAATTGGGAATCAAATAAAAGGGAGGGGGAGGATTCTGCAAATGCTTTTCCTTTATTTTTGCATGTTCCGCTTTCAAGCAGCATGTCTCTTCAAAAGCATGTGTTTTTTAGATAGCCCTTAATTCTTTCTCTCTCTCTTCAATTTAAAAGATTTTTTTTCTTTTTAAATTAAATTATCTTTAAATTTGTTAATTTACTCTTACTTTCCCTCCTTAAGTTTTTATCTTATCTTACTCAATTAATTTATAAATGTTATTTATTGAAAAAATTTATCTTTTATATGTATTTATTTAAAAGAAAATTCCCTTTTTTCACTTAATTCTCTTCTTTCTAAATAAACAATGGTTATTTATATAAATTACACTGAATAGTAAAAAAATGTATATTTTTGAATAGACAATTTATTTTATATCAAGTAATCAAATTAAATAGACACCAAAGATCAAAATCGAAGTAATAAATCTCCCTAGTCCTGCTGGATCCGTGCCTGAATGAAAAAGAACGTCTTCCAAACCTAATTCTAGTTTAAGATCTAAAAAATCAAGTGTAGGGAGTAAAAGAGGTGGGATGGAGTCCCTCCACTTTTAGAGGGATCTTAGCTTTTCCTAGTCGATGTATTCTTGTAATTGATTGTAGACGTATTTTGTAGCTTCTTTTGGCCACTATTAAAAAATTCTGAACAATGTATGTTTTTCTTTGCTTTATTGAGAGATTTAGTATTTAATTTAAAAGGAGTAAATTTCATACTGTTTTAGAAATAATGAAATTTGCTACTTTCGATTTTAATACAGAAATACTGCTCAACCCCTAAAGAGCGCTTTTTGAAAACTTGCTGGTTTTCTCATTCTCATTTTGGCGGGTTTCCGGATTTGGAATACCTTCTCTCTGTTACAAATGAATGCGAGGTTAGATAATTTTTTTGCGCAATCAGCCGAGTCTAATTACAAATTGTTGTGTCATCCATTTATTTGGCCACATTCACTCTAGATGAGCCAAACTCAACCGGTGGCCCGAAGTGCACAGTCATGAATTAAAACATTTTTCTATAAACAAGTTTCTATTGATTGAATTTTACAGCCGGAAAAGAATGTTTGAATCTTTTGGTCATTTAAGGCGATCCATTTAATGATATCAGTGGCCCCACTAATATCAGCTACAAGACGAATCAAATTTTTTTATTTTTGATTGATAAAATATTTTTAAAAACAGAAAATGAAATGTTCTGAATTTGATTTTTCAATTTCGTGCTTCGAACGGAATGGAAGTAAATGTCCAACCTTTAAAGGTATTTTAACAAGTTGTGACTTGAGGAATAGGGAGGATATTTTGTAGAGGGAGGGGGAGGTCCAGAGTCCAGATGTCAGAGAGATTTCGCAAAAAATAGATCTAATTTTGCCACCTCGGATTTTGACGGACAAAGTTTATCAATTTAAAGCTTTTTAAATCATTTTTATAAAAAAATAACTTTTTTTATTAACTCGATGTCAGCTGAAAGGAGGGGGGGGGGGGGGGTTCCTTGGTTTTTGGCCTGCTTGACTTGGCAAAAAAATGTATGAGGGCCTTAGTGAAAAAAAATTAGAGTTAAGCTCCTCTAGATTATTCAACATTTAAATAAATAAGCCTCTTGACGTTTTTGTTTTTGTGGTGGCTCTGGGATGTTGAGTGGTCACCCCTGCACCAATCTTGGGTTCCGATATCAACCAAATAATTTTTATAAAATATTTAATTTAGCGATGGGGTCGAGACTAGAAATCCGTCTTAAATCTTAGTAAAGAATTTTTCTTAACAAAAGCCGGCTGTTGGTACCTGCATATTCCCCCCACCCCTTTCCCGTCAATTTTTATTGGTTGTTAACAACTTCTTTCTTTCACGCTATCCTCACAAATAACGACAACCAGATAATAAATAAAATAGTAATGCATTTTTTTCCTATTCAGTATATTTAGTACGAGTAAATGCTTATTTATTTTTTTAGCTCATCCCCCCTCCCTCCCTTAAAAAAAAATCTTTTTTAAATGAAACAGGGAAAATTAGATACAAAATTGAAAGAATTCTCCTTGAAGAAGAAAATCCTTTTTTTTTTATTGAAAAAGTAAATTCCCTCTCAAATCTTTCTTTCCTTTTCTCCCTTCGTCTTCCCCCCTTATTTTTCAGTACCAGGGATATTTATTTTATTTTATTTGTACCGTATATTTATTTATTATTTTTATAATTATTTTTTTTTTTTTTACAAATTGTGTTCAATTTTCTATTTATAAGTTCATTTATTGACTTTAAAAATAAAACGCTTATGAAAAAAAAAACAAATATATATATTTATAAATATTGTAAATTATTTTGGTTGTGGTCTTATTTTCAACTCTCTTAATAATAATTTGTGCCAACAACTACAACAACAATGAAAAAATAATCACCATTTTTATTTTATATTTATTATTTTCATTATATTCAATAGAATCATTTTTTTTATAATTTTTTAATTCCCGCAACCCTCTTTTTATTTTTTATACTAAAGTCGTGTTTTCGTGTGTGAGTTGTTTAAACAAATTCTGTCAAAATTGTAACTAAGATAAAGCCCTGTCCCAAGGAGCAGAGGTAGAGGTCTCGCTTCACTTTCCAAGAGTCACTAGTTTGCTTCCCGTCCTGAGCTATTTATTTAAATTATATTTGCTACCAATTAATGGACGGAGACTCAGATGCCAAAAAAAATAAGCTTGGGCTTTGGTCTTGGATTACGACGCTGTTTTAAAAAAAAAAAACTCACTCATTTAAATATTGTTTTAAAAGGAGATCTAAATTTACAAATAAAATTTCTTGAATGTTCCTGATGAAGGGCAACTAACTATATCCTGTAAAAAATAAAATTTGCAAAAATTTTAAGAATATTCACTTCATTTATTTATAGCCGAGCCATAATCATTTTAAAATCTTAGAAATCTTCACTCCATTCTCAGACTGCCAGTAAAAAGTTTCCCCATCGTGGGGTCTCACCCAATCACAAGCAGAGATTATTATATTTATACTTATATTATTCTTCCCATTCCTCGTCCCTTCCGAGAACTCGACTGGAATTTAATTTATTTTAATAATTCAGATTAAAATATTATAAATAAATAAAAATTATTTGTAAATTTAAAAAATCCTCATTTAGTGTTGCAATAATTTATATTAAAAATTTTTCTAATACAAATAAGAGCAACTTATTGATAATTCAAAACTTTAACTTCAGTTTAATTATTCTAGGAAGGTACGAGAGATGATGTGCGGTAAAGAAATGATGATGGGTAGAGCTAGCACCCTCTAAAGGATCTAGCTGGCGGGCATTACCGAGCGCGGGACAATCTCTGCTTGTAGGGAGGCTTGTAGGCTTTACTGAGAGTGTTTTAAAGGGTGTAAGATATCTCCGGGGCTGTATTATTGTAGAAGATCCAAGTTTGGTCAAGACCAAAGCCTATTCTATGGTTAAGAAGGAAGCTTTTCGGTCCAAACTGAAAGTCATCACGAAAACGGGCTTTAAAATCTCTCTTATTTTTTTAAATTGTAATATCAAATTCTCTTAAAAGAAAATAAAAAGAGGGTTTCATTTGATTATATAATACTTGTGCCATGTTAAAATTTGCCTAGTCATCAAACAATTTGTCTTTTTAAAGGCATGGTTTTCATTTCTATATGTTTTTTTAACCCGAGAGCTGGGAAAAAGGACTAACTCTCAACCCTTAATAATTAATTAATCTGGTTGGTTCAGGTTTCTAAATTGCTATAAATGGTGTGGAGAACAAATTTGCTTTTTCTTTTTTTTGCAATTAGGAAAAATTTTATATTATATATAAAAACTTAATTTAACTATGTGTTTTATTTATTTGTTTATTTAGGCTCAATTCTTCATCTTATTTTAGTAGAATGAGTGTCTTCTGATAACTCTCTAAGTAGTCAGAGATGAAGAAACTGGGCCTTCATAAAATAAAAATGACCGGATCATGATCATTTTTTTATTTTCTCATCAGAACTTTTTGATGTATAAAAAATATCTTCTCTCTGCTTAATGCTCTGAAAATACAATTCAGTTACTCATTCGGTGAACTTCTTCAGGGAAGGTTGAGGGATATTGATTGCTATTGAGATCCCCTGAATAAAGCCATATACTAAGAGAGGGATGACGAATCTTTTTACAAATCCGTGCCAAAATAATATTTGAAGCGTTGTTCATAGGCCATTTTTTCTTTGGATATAAAACTTTGGCGTTAAATTTTCATACTATGCCTCGCGTGCCATATATTCGCCATAACTGTTCTAAGACAATGTCTACGAAATTGTTCATTTTTATAATGAGTAAAATAAAAAAAAATTTCATTTTGGATTTTATAGGGACTAGGATGAAAAGATATAAAAAAAAGTTGGAAAACACTGCTCTAAGTTACCGAAACATTGCCTGAAATAAAACACAGGGTTAACTCAAGTTTTTAATATATAAATATGTCCCGTTAAAATTAAATTTTCAAAAAAAAAAAAAACCGGCCTTTAAAGAGGGTTTTTTTTCGATGAAGGACTCCATTTGGCGTCTCGATTCAATGAAGAAGGTGAAGGAATATATATGACATCAAATTAAATAAATTTCTAGGCGTTATTTAATTTTACATCATCAGGTCTTAAGTTAGTAAGGCATTCTGAATATAAATTCTGTTTAATCATCATGAGTTTTTTTTAACATGCTGAAAATAACAAGAGAAAAACTCCTATTGACGATTAAACCGAATTTATTTTCAGATCTTTCTGAATGTTAAATTAAATAACGAAACCGATCGTCTCGAAATTTATTTAACTTAATATCATATATATTCCTTCGTTTTTTTCTTTTCAAAATGTAGGTTTATTTATTATATGCATAAGTATGTTTAAATTATTAAATGTATATAGCCTATTTTTGTATTTTGATTTGTGATAAAATTTGTACAGATTTTTTTTATATATAAAATTATGCATGGAAAAAGAATATATATTTTAATATATTTCAGATAAAAAGATTTATAAAAAATTTATTTAGAATTCTTATTCAAAAAAAAAGAAAAATTTCTTCAAGTGCATTGCCACATTTCCTTTATTTTCTTTTTCTCTTTCTCTCCATATCCTTAAAAATCAATTTTGTACTCGTTCCTAAACGGATCTTACTTTTTTTATATATGAAAAAAATTCTCAAACTCCAGTGATATTTAAAGCCCTTATTTGGGTAGAGGAAAAACATGAGCGGTTTCGCTTATTTTATTAGCAGCCCTTGCTACTCTCCCACTCCATTTGCTGTGTTATATATGGCACATGGAAATTAAATGCGAAAGAGAAACGAAATTTGCACCTTGGTGTAATCATTAAAACTTTATAAACAACAATTCTATGGACCACCAGTTGGTGATTGATGATATAAATTATTTAATCTACCCGAATGACCTGATTTGGTCACTGTACAATGAATAAAAGGGCTGCTAATAAAACTAATTCTCAACTTGGTTCATCAAATTAATCAAAAATTTTTAAAAAATTCAATTTTTATTCAAATTTCCTTTTTTCCCAATTTCCAATTTATTGTCCTTGAAAAAAAAGTAGTTTTCAATATTAATCATAATAAATAAATAAATACTTAGTTGATTTGTATGTAAATATAAACGTTCCATTAAATATCCTTAGTGAGTAATTTGTTCCATCTAAATGTCTGTGTGTCTTTGTTTGTATGCATTTATTTATTTATTTGCTTATTTATTGACTCACTCATTTTCATTTCGCACTTTTTCTCACCTGCACCCTTTGTTTATTATTCAATTAAGATGCACAAAATAAAATAAAAAAAAACAATTACTCAAAATATGCACACACTCTTCTTGATTGCATCCTGAAAAAAAAAAAACTTTATTTTATCTTTTGTAGGTAGGTATTTTTCATTTATTTTTTTTTTTATTTTTTATTTTTATATACCGCATCTTTTGCTTGAATCTTGAATTGCTCCACATGGGTTGATCAGATATTTTGATTTTCTGCTTTCGCTTGAAATTTTTTTACTCTGGAATTCTCTTTAAAACATTTCACGGGAATATTTTGTATAGAACCGTTTGGGACAATTCGAGAATCGGTTTTATAAATATCTAACAATTTTTTGTGGACCATATTACTCCCAGCTACCTGAGCCATCTGTGTGCTTCCTTTGTACCAGACCACAAGTCCGTATAGGCGGGATTGATTTTGTTTTTTTTTTTAACTATTCCCTACTCCAGGGGTCCGCGAAACCATTTGGTTGGTTGGACAATTTAAAACGAATATTTGATACCTTTTCGGATTAGGACTTTATATTCAAAGTAATTTGAAGTCCAGGACAAAAAAAAATTTGAAAGGGGGTCCGTGATAAAGAAAATATACAAAACTACACAATATTTACTTTAAAGGAAGAAATGAATATATCGAATTTACAATGAAAATCGCTTGTACAAAATGCCCCCCCCCCTCCCCCCTCCCACATTTGCAATTTGTCAGAGCGATGAAATTTAAATGAATGTATTGGCTATTATTCTTTGTTAATAAATTAATAAATATTTTATCTCTCAATTTGCTTCTGGCATCGTCTCCTGAAATAAACAAGCCCCCTCGTTCCTTGCAACTCGAAATTTAATATTAAAATTGAAATGTGGTAAAGGGAATTTTAATAATTTCAATAATCTGCAAATCAATTATAGAAAGAATGTATAATACTTGTAGGAAGAGAAACAATTGAGGGGAACTGTTAATGTCAAAAACCCACGAATCTACGGTTCTATTTAAAGATTTCCTGTAAAAGAATTAAAATATTCAAGCAAATATACGGAAATTCCTTTTATTTAAGCTAATAGATCCAAAGATAATGTACATTTTTAGTTCTTCGGTTGATTTGTTTTAGTTTTCAGAACAACTTAGACGATTATTATTTTTTTTTAAATCGAGGATTAAGGGCAGCTTAGGTCAGTGCTTCCCACCTACCACTAGCTCGTCAGAGAAATAACATTTTTTCCGGAATTTTATTGCAGTTTATCCATAAAAATTTTAAATAAATTTTCCGCATTTGATCGAATTTTTATTACCTTTTCTTTTTTTAAGGATATAAGCCAAAATTGCCTCTCCTAAAAAAGCAACTCCCCCTCCAATAGCTACGCCTCTGAATGCTACGAAAAAGGTGAAAGATGAACCTCAGGCCTAGGCCATTTCATTATTTATCTAAACATCATTGAAAGGGAGAGTCTCTGAAAGATTTAATAGAGTAAATAATAATTTATCTTTGGATCAAAAATTTAATACGATAATTATTTTCTTGTATTTCCACCTATTTTTTCATTAATATCGTTTATTCGCATGTTTCAGATGGCCTAAATGGAGAGGATCCTCTCTATGCTTCGATCACTCCTTGCGATGATCATTCGCTTCCTATTAATAATAATAATAATAATAATAGACAAAGTCCTTTGTTTGCCTCTGTGAGAGGATATCCGAAATCAACCCCTCCACTTCCGGCTCAAATCCCTCAGGTGCCTAAATTTATAAGTTCCACTCCGAACACTTCCATCCAGGAGCCAATGCATGTCGACTATTCGCCCATTGAGAAAAGAAACGCCGCCAGGCAGCAATTCAAGATCGAGCAAAAAACAAAAATGTCCACGGAGGAGATTTTCGCAGCGATCCATAAGACGAAAAAACGATTGAATATCAACGAGAATGGGTCTAGGAAGAGTTGGTCTCCTCCCAATAACGAGGCGCCTTTGCCTTTGACGCAACAAGCAGCTGGAAGTCGTCAGAGTTGGGCGTGCGACCGTTTAGGGCCCGTGCAACCGACGTCAAGACACGCCTTTAAGAAGCTACTCTTACAACAGACAGCGAAATCGTCTCCACTTGGGTGCACGCCGCTCTCAGCTGTTGAACAACTCCGAGCAACCAAGACCCAAGACCCTCCACAACAACATCAACAACAACAATTCCGGATAAACAAACCGCTCCAGCACACACCGCCGAGGATTCTTTCACCAAGAAGTCCCTGGCGATTGGCTTCACCACGAAGCGAAGTTCTCTCATCGACGATCATCGAAGAGGAAGAGAAATCGACGTCGCCGCAGAATTCCTCCCCGCCTGTAAACAGCACGCATCAAAATATACGCCGACCGTTAGAAATCGAATTTAATAAACACGCGCAGCAGGAGCAACAACTCTCGCCGTTGAATGTCAAAGAGAATTTGAACACGATGCAACTGCCCACACCTGCAAAGAACACCACCTACCCGGGTTATTACAACAACAACAACAACAATACGAAAATGAATATGAAATTAGCCCGGCAGAGGTTCTTTCAGACACCGCCAATCACATCGCGAAGCGCGTTAACACCAATCGATCGCCAGAGTCCGTCCAAAATGTCGCTAGAGACTGCTCTTTAAGATATTTATTTATTTATTTATATCATTGTATGAAATACAAACAGGTAATCAAAATACAGCATAGTCGTAATATTACGATTACGTTTGTATTAAGTACAAAAACAAAAATAAATTTTTTTAATACTAACAAAGGAAAGGAGTCCACACCGAGAATTTTTTGGAGATTCTAGAGTTCTTAGTTTCAGAGAAATGAGCAATTAAAGTTGGCCTATATTTAAGCTATGTTACGAGAATATGTTGTTATTAACCATTTGGAGGCCGAGGGAGATAACTCAATTCGTCAGGATAGTAAATTTTAATTTAGCTGAGCTTCCAATCCAATACACAAACTGATCTGCCCAGCCTCTCACTTATAAACATTTATTTAAATCATTTGG
This sequence comes from Anisolabis maritima, assembly GCA_010014785.2. Classification (NCBI taxonomy): domain Eukaryota; kingdom Metazoa; phylum Arthropoda; class Insecta; order Dermaptera; family Anisolabididae; genus Anisolabis; species Anisolabis maritima. The sequence continues at coordinate 20,290 of JAAAKE020054111.1, forward strand.
TATTAATACGAGGGCTATTTTTTAAGTCTTAAGTTATTCGAAAAAAAATAAACAGAATTTTATTTCTCCACATAGTTCCCTAGTTTGTTCAAGCACTTGTCATACCCTACAACGAAACTTCAGAGAAGTTTGCCGCCTTCCCTATATCGTTGCTTTGACTCAGGAGTGATTTCCATACCCATGTTTCATTTCCTCGGATGATATGACTCATCAACTCATCGCTTTCCTCTATAACGAATCAAAAGGCACTGTTCATTCTTTCTTTTTTTTTTGTGGTCCACTGTAAAGAGTTTTTTTTTGCGAAAAGCACTTTAAAAACTTTCGGTTAACTTCTTTGAAGAAGGTCTTCAAAGTTTAGGGCTTGAAAACAAGAAAACTATTTGGAAAAAAGTGAAAAGAAAGTATCTAGAATCTGGAAATAAATGTTCTTCGAAAATATATTCTATTGTTTGTTTTTATTTTTACAATAGACCATACTTAAAAAGTGGCCTCGTAAATACATCTGAATAATTGTATCGTAAATAATTATAGTTAAATGGTTTAAAAGCCAATATGGCCTAGGAAAAGATTTAAAAACAAATAGAGAACTCTCGAAAGGCCACCTTTAATTGTTAATTTCTCTAAGACCAAAATGCCAAGACTCAAAAATCTCCATAAAAATTGGCATCCTCTTTCTCGATGACCCCCCTTTTAAATGAGATTAATTTTCTCGATAAAATTTTTTTTCTTGGATTGCATTTATTTATTATTTATTTATCTTTGAAAATGCTCTTTACGAGGCCTTAAATTATTTTTTTTTTTTGTTTAAATTAAATTAATATATTACATATAAACAGATATATTTAAAAAGAATATATTTTGTAAATATTTTTATTAGTTTCTAGTCTTGAAGTTATCTGAACGGCCATAAAAAAAAGAGAAAAAGGTTCTCTTCAACGTTCTTTTTTTAATTAAGTCAGTTATCAAATTGAAAGATTCACATTTGTATTTCGGGTACACACAGATGCTTATTGCCCCTCCCCCGCCCCCATCTGAATACACATATGTATCGGGGCCGCCCTGGGCCTTGCATTCAATTTCTCCTTGGTCCCCTGATAAGAGATTATAGAAAGCTTTTCAAAACGCCTAGGTCAAAAAAAATTATGAAAATAATATATATAATAAAAAATACTAAATCAGCAAGATATTATTAGAGCAAATGAATATGATTGCAATTCAATTTGATAACAGACTTAATATCACTTGGAGGCTTATATCATTAATATCATTCCGTTTTTCAACTTTTTTTTTTTTTCCTAAGACTGTTTTTTCTTTTTTATATTCTATATCTAAACTTTTGTTGGATTTTTCTGATTTTTTGATTAAAAGTTTTGAGATATAGACCAGACAGAACTCCTTCCTTCTTCTCTTAAATTCCTCTTTTAATATTTTCCCAAGAATATTAATTGATGGAATAGAAAATATTCCTTTTTGGTAAATGGATGGCAATTTTTCTCTCTTTCTCTATCAATTTTTTTGTTAATAAAATAAATTTAGAAAAAAATCTATTTTTTTATTTATTTCCTTCCTGAATTTTATTTCCCGTTTGTTTTTAGTTCTTTATTCTCTAAAAACATTTTTAACATTTTTTTTAAATGATTATATTTTGCTGAAAGGAAAGTAGAGGCAGCCAACTAAAAAAGAATAGTATTCATTTTCGTCGACGTTTCGAGTGAAGGTCTTACTTATCATCAGGACTTAATGCCATCACATTTATTTGGATATTAATAAAAAAATAGTACATTATTTTCTAATATATAAAATTTTTTATAATAAAACCATCTTCATTGATATATATTATTTTGAATGCTCTTTGAATGGAACATTGGATCCCACCACAATAGAGCCCTCAGGTAACTCTATGAGGAGAGAGAGTTGCTGTGGCACCCCTATGGAAGGGACATAAAGAAGGATTCCCTCTCAATGATACAGTGTTCGCAAGGAGTGCTAAGAGAATCACTAGCAGAGATTAGGTAAAGGGATCGGGTGGAATTAGTCATAGGAGTAGTTAGCTAGCTAGAAATGAATAAAGGAGGAGTTAGAGTTAGGAAATAAAGTAACTTCACGGGATAGATGGCTATGGGCAGGGGTGTATGTGTGTCTCCATGCACGAAAGACCCTCGGGTAAACAAACGGGAGGTAGATGGGCCTATACGGTCCAAATGAAATGAAATGAATTTTCTTTGATTAGAATTCGTGCACAGAAGCTTCTTTCTTTGTTTGCTGTCTGCGCATAATAGCCAATGAGCTCAAAGTTTGCCTAAGACTCTAATAGATAAAAAAAAATCAGCGCTTGTTAATTTTTTGTTTTATAAACTATTATATATTTTTTAAATTTTAGCGTACTCCAAAAAATTAAAATTAATTTAATAAAATTATTTATTGTTTATATTATAATGTATATAAAATTATAAATATTCCAAACTTTTGGGCACCCTGATAATTTTTTGTCATATTTCACAAAATTTCCGAGGTTGCCTTAAATTGACTAACAAAAACTAGGAAAAATATTTGGGATGAACAGACAGACAGAACCACATAGATAAGTCGACTTACTGCCCCTCGAGAAAGACAAAAGACATAAAAGAATACCCGACAAGAGAAACACTAAAGGCTTTGATGACAAATGAACAAATCAGATGAGGAGGTGAAACTGTAAACTGTGTATGTAGGAAGGAGAAAGGAAGATTGCCACACATTGACTGCGAAGTATTAGAGAAAAGATTGACAGACGAAGAAACAAAATAGTGTAGACAACTGAGACAGGGAGACAAATTTTGAACGAGCGACCATCGAAGAAACTCTGCGACATAAAGACAAAATGGGACAGAATGAAGAAAATGCTAATAAAATATATGTATTCTAACTTTGTAAATGGTGTAAATAACCTAGCAAAAATGTACACTAAACCCTGTATTTGGGGAGGAATTTAAATAAATAAAAAATATTGGGGATGTACTGGTAAAATATTGCATAATCAATATATATTAATAAATGAATTATATATTATTAATATATTACAATAATATTAAATATTGTAAATCTACAATGTTTACAACGATTGTGGAAGGCATGACTATTTAAACGGCTTATGTCCTGATGATGGATGGCGCATAGCCCCCAAAACGTACACTTAGACAAATAATATATCGGGACGAAAATTGTCTTTTGGATTCCTCCATCTATTTCACAGCCTTCTCACTTTTTTCTTCGAACAAAAAAAAATCTAAGTTTTGAATTAGTTATTAGTATTCAATATATGCCTTGAATTTGACTTGACGAATCATAGTATATTTAACATTTTTTGCTGGAGGATGAAGTGATCATGGCTCTCGAGGTTCCGAGAGTTTAGTGCAAAGGAAGCCCCGAAGAGACTGGAGATCCCAGGTCATAAAGAAAAGATCTTGGTTTTTTAATAATCGTTTCCAGTCTAAAATAAAAACGAATGAAAATTTTTAACTAATAGCCAGCCTACTCCTAATTTTACAATTTTATATTTTAAGGGAAGGGTTGATTGATTTAATAAATGATAGAGCAAATATAAATTTATTTATTAAAGTCTTAAAAAGTATACACTTATAATAAAATGGGGCAGGGAGGATATATTATAAATAGATTTTATTTCTTGATTGGCGGTCCAATGGGTCCTCCTAGCAGAGGTGGAGCGCGCATAGGAGGCATCGGACCCATTGGACCCATCGTCATCATAGGTCCCATCATCGGTGGACGCATGCCCATCATCGGTGGCATCGGGCCATGTGGAGGACCCATCATCATCGGTGGCATCGGTCCGTGTGGTCCCATAGGTCCTGGGGGACCCATCATACCCGGCTGAGGTGGAGGACCAGCCCCAGGCATTCCGGGTCTGGGTTGGCCAGGCATCGCAGGTGCTGGCGCTGGGGGTGGGATAGCTACGCCGCCTTTGGTTGCTGCAAATGGATTCGAAGCGATTTTGCCAGCTTTGAATGCAGCCGTCGTGGCATCAATTAAATGCTGCGCTTGCTCTTCCATCCATTTCTGATAATAGAATTTCACATTGTCTTTGTGTTTTCGCCCTTGGCAATGCGTTTTACGAACACTTGGTGAGTCGTGGGTTAAATATGTATCACAATAATCACAATAATACTTAGGCATCTAAAAATTACAAGAAAAATAATTATTAAAAAACGATACAGTTCCCGCGTTCGATAGTTAGGTAATTTCGTCTTGGCTTATGGATGGAATGTGTAATAAGAATACAGCCATAAACTCATTAGACTGATTGTCTTAATCAGTCTAATCAGTTTATGGCTGTATTTCTTAACCTTTTTCATTCACGGGAAGAGGGAAATATGAAAAAAATTTTGATTTTTTTTGCTCAACAAAATTGTTTTTATCACATGTTATTCCTATAAAAGCCCTTTTTTTAGAACTTTTCCTAACTCAGGCTCTCTGCATTGTTGAGTCTTGTTACTCAAATGTTAATTTATTTTTGAAAACTTTTCGCCCTTGGGGAAGATATATCATCCTTAGTTTGAGAAAGTCTAAACTTTAACCAGAATTATCGTTTGGAAGGGGGAAGGATTAAATTAGAATTATTTCTTGTATGATCATTACAGTTAGTTTTTCATTATATGTAAGGGATTCTTGTTAGAAATATCAATTAAATTTATTTAAGTTTTTTTGGTTGCAAATTTTGAGATGAAGAGAGTCAGCCAAGGTGTCAAACCAAAATTACAGATGTTGTGGATGAGACAATCATTCTCTTGACAAAATCAGACATTAATAATGTTTGGCAATTTTTTATTTATAAGAAACTTAAAATGTGTGAACTAGTTTAAAAGGTTTCTAGTGAATAATCAAGAATTTATTTTATTTGGCTCTCAACGTTTACATTGTGAAGGGAAGGGGGTGAATTTTTATTGGTGTAACACACTCCTCTCACTAATCACAAGCTATGTTGTTAAATAAATAAATGAGTTATTTTGTAGACATAATGAATAAAACTAAGATTTTATCTTTGTTGTTAAGTTGCCGGTGGAATTGTCTTGACCAAAAGTTTATTTTAAAACATGCAGCTCTTTTACAATCCTCAAAATGATGTACTCCAGGGACTATAAACTGTACAATTATATTGCGATCCCCATGATTTAGGTTCGGATTGAAATTTCCAAAGTATTAAAGAATCCCTGAATGTCTTGTATATCAGAAGTTCTTTATTAATGCTAATTTGAATCCGGAATATTTATCCCCCCACCCCCTTCTTCGCGTCTGATTCATAGAAAAATTCTCTAAAAGAGGCTGTTAATTTCTGTGTAAAATTTAAAAAAGTGAGGTTAAGTTGCCAAAAAAAAAAAATTTTAATAATATTGCAATCAATATAATCAATTATAATATAATATTTTTTAACCAATACTTAAAAGAATAAATTCTCTATTTCGAAATAAATAATATAAAAGAAAAGAGAATAAAATAAAGTATACTACAAAAAGATCTACTCACCTTTTTTTAATTGAAGTTTTATCAAATTTCTTAAAAACTTTCTTAAAAAATAATTATTTAATATAAAATTTC
>JAAAKE020054222.1:0-25880 GCA_010014785.2 Anisolabis maritima
CTAAATTTTTAGAGGCCGAAAAAAATTATTTGAAAAAAAGGAATATAAAATTTCAGAACTTGCCGCTTGGTAAATGGCATCTGCATATACTCTCCAGTGATGATGGCATTATCTAATTAAAATCGAAACGTCTCATATTTTGAGATTATTTAGATTAAGCAATGCTGAACCTCGGATGGGTGGCCCCGAAAAAGAACCCGGAAGTCCTCGATATTTAAAGTGCATAGTAAATTATTATGAAAATTTGTAAATTCTAAATGGCCTCGGCAGACGAAAAAAAGAAATAATTAAAAAAAATCATAAATAAAGTATTATTTATTATCGTTGTGTAATTGTTGAAATGGAATCACGCCGTTTTAGTTGGCATGTATACTAAGATTGGAAAAATTTCAGATTTTTAATTTCCTCAATCAGGATTATGTTGAAGTTAGTCTTCGTCTATGGAGTTGGAGAAAAGCACTTAAGTTGAAACTCTTCCTTCATTATAAAACTTTAGATAAAATAAAATCTACGTTAACTAAGATTAAGATTATTAAAAGTTTTTTTTTATCAAATTACACAAAATGTTTTTAAGTACAAAATAAATTGATAAAATGGAATTTGAAAGTTTTTTTTTCATTTGTTATTCATTTAATTGAAAAAGAGGTTATATATTATTAAATATAATTATACCTGACTTTATTAACTATTAACAGGCTTTAAATTGCTATAAATAATACTTGTGATAAAGATCAGCCATAATTCATCAACTTAAGAAAATGTATTTATGACCAGCAAATATATACATATAAAAAAAAGCACTCGGATTTTAAAAATTCGAAAATATTTATATGGATTCTATTCTATTTCTTAGATAAGAAATTTAACTGTGATTAGATTTAAACATTTATTTAATCGATCTTATATTAATAAGAAATAGAAAAGAGAAAATTCCTTCCTAAATCCTAATTCAACACCTCTTTGCGCTTTAATTAAATGGAAATCTGTCGAAGCTTACCTCTATGCCTGTTGGTCTGTTTGTCAAACATGAGCATGGCATCTTCAATCTGTAACAAAAATAAATTACATGTAAAGAAAATAGTATAGTATTCGAGTAATTTTTTTTTGAAAAGAAACTTAAGCGGATCAAGAAGAGCAGACTAGGATGAGTGGTACTATTATTAAAGTCGAAGAAATTTATAAATGAGGTAGTGAGTATATTCCGGAAAAAAGAAAGATTTTGTGGAGGATGAGGATGTGGGGGACCGGCTTTGGGATTCTAATCAGGCTTGTGTGATGCCACCGTCGACGTCATGCAATCAGGTAATCCACTTTGGACCCCCTGGGGGCTCAAAAGAGATTTTAAGCCCATCGTCAAGTCAACCCTACAAACGCCCAGGCTGTCTATGCTGCAGAGCCTCCATCAAAGTCTGTCCCATTTATCCAATAGCAGATCGAAATTGACGATGCTGCTCAATACAGTTACTTCAGGGGATCCTAAAGGATTTTAATTCAATTGTATCCTTCCGAAACATTAAACTATAATTTCAAGAATGTTTCTTATTAGAAAAATTTATTTGTAGAAAATGGATACAAAAACAAATGAATAATTATTAGTTGATATGGCAAATACTTTACATAATAAATTTGTAAAAGATATCTTATTTGATTTAAAATATTCATTACCTAAAAAATGGTTTATTCTCATTTCAAATGTTTGTATAAAAAAATAAAAGGCTATAAATAAATTAAATATAGAAAATAAAGAAATTTCTAATTTCTGATACTTCTATATTCAGGATTCTTAGAAACCACGGACGATTTCCTCCCAAATACCTGACACCTCTGTAAAACAGATATAGATATTTAAGTACTGAAGGTGTGCGATATTTATATAGGAGTTTCATTGTATTTTAGATTTTTTGCTAAGTAAAAATAATAATAAAATAAAAAAATAAATAAATAAAATATAATTATTTCTTATTATAATGAAAGAAATTAATAGTTAAAAAATAACCTATAGATAGATATATATATTTAGGTTTAAATTTTAAAATTTATTTTAATCTCAGTAAAACTAATTCACTTGAAGGATTATTTCCAAATTAGCTATTTAAATGTTCGTAAAGGGAGAACGGCATGGCTTAAAACGAAAGAAAACGCTAATCATCTGTTAAATTGTTGAGTAGGTTTTAATCTTAGGCTTAGTTTCAGATATGATTCCCATTCCAACTCTGTGAGTGCACATATAGTCAAACTTAATGAACAATTGTGGCAGAGAGTCCAGAACGGAAATATAGTCAACCTTATGCATAGCAATAGCACTCGCCAGTTTTACATATTAACCGCAGCGAATCAGAGCCCGAAAACCGAATTAATACCACGGATCGTTATGCAAATTATCTATTGTATGGGAATGACGAAGAGAAGTGGAGGAACTTGTGGAAGACGAGCAGCCAAGGCCTATTTGGCAACGAGCTCGTCGTCATTGCTAAATTTCCTATTCGAAGAACACTGTCATAATCCTGGATTATCTAGACCATGCAATAATCTTTTTCAAAAGAACTAATTGATATATAAATTTATTTAAAAATTTTTATAAATAAATTCTCTCACCATATTAGTATATTTGTTTACTAAAAATCTTTCGGGACGTCATGGTAAGATGAAAAGATTATTTTAAATAAAGAGGATACACTGATTAAATTATATTTCTGAAAAGTTTAATTCATTAAAATACTATGCGTATAAAATATGGAAGACAAATTCTATCTTTTGTTTCATCTTAATTAAAAATTAAAAGATATATATATACTCGTATAACATCCAAAAATAGAAAATTTCATAGCATGTAAAACAAAATTTAATGATTTTGATTTTCATGTATATCTACTTATTTTTTATGTATGTCTACTTATTTTTGAATTGATAGTATTTTTACTTTCTCTTACCTACTAAAAAATCGATGTCGAAATTTCACAGGAAAAACACGTTTGGCGGTGCCTTGTGTATAAAATAGGTCTGGCAAAATGTCTGTCTGTCTGTGTGTGAACAAGATTTCTCAGAAACGAACGGGAAAGTTCCTCGAGGCTGAAATTTTATATTTAAGCTAGATACACACACATACATAAAATAAATGATTAATTAATCATTTTACACCTCAATTTAAGATTTTACGAATCCCATAGAAAACAAATATAAAATTTTACTTATGGTAACAAAATATAAATACACTGGTACTTCGACTTTTTCCGCACTCCATTTTGGCTTCTAAATACAAACTTAATTTCGAGAAACGAACTGTGAGATTCCCAAATACTGCAACATACGTGGGTTTCCCCGCAATAAATAAATAAACCTGAATGCAATTTTATATCTAGTTTTAGCTGGACCAATCGCATTTACAATGGTGCTTTTTATTTTAATTCAGTTTATTTCGAAGGATTGTTTGGCTTTGTATTTTTTTTTTAGGCTTTTTTGTTTTTAATTATTATTTCTTATTGTGGTTACTAACAATAGCCATTTGTAAATTTATTGCAATGTATATTCATAATATTTTTGCATATAAATATTCAATGTAAATAATAAATATAATAGTTCATGTATATGTGTGTAACCTTCTTCATCAAAGAGACAAATGGAATCATAGAATGCAACACTTTTAAAACCATGTAAAGCAAAAATCTCATAAATAAAAATTATATTTTGGATACAAACGCATTTTTTTTCAAAATTTCAAAGAATGAGAACGGATTAATTGAATTATTCTAAGATATAATGGAAATATACGTCTCGACAGACGAAATTTGGACTGGAAATAATTAAGTTTGAAAGTCGAGGTATTTATTTATAATTGATTGAATACAAAATTCATGATTTTTTAAATTAAATTAAATTTGTTAATAATATTGATAAATGATTTATATACATAAACGAAAAATAAAATAAAAGGTATTAAAATTGTGAAGCGTCTATCTAGAGGATCCGACGCATATCATGCAACTTACCTTACCTTAGGTTAGAGAAAATTGTGTAATGTGTACGTCACACCAGATGTTATAATAAGCATTTTGAAATATTAAATGAATGACCAAAAAAATTCCGAAATATTAAAAACTTAATTAAAATAAGTTAGGTTGAATATGAAAGTTATTCAAATTATTAATATTTAAAAGTGAATGGTTCATTTTATACATAATGAAATGGTTATAGCATGAAATAAATAACTAAATACAATAGATAGATTAATAGCTGATCGGAAATCGGCTTGTCAAAGTTAATTTCGCTAAGCTATCATCACTGTGCAGCCTCTATTAACATTATAATGGTACATGTTCTATGACTCCCTTGCTTTATGGCTCCATGCATTCGCAACGCACGACCTGCTACAGAGACACCCACCCCCATGCAACCGCTGTGCATACCTCCCATTCCATTCCTCTTCCTGGTGGATGGATTGTGTTCACAGAATGGGGCTTGCTGTCCTGAGGGTGCAGTTCTCTTGGACGACACCCCCGAGGCCAGAGCAGAAGGGTAGGGTAGAGGGTAGCCTTATTACCTCATAGCCACCTTTGACCGTCTTCGCAAGATCCCTGGAGAAACAGCTGAATCGGATCGCTAGCCAACCACCTCCAATTCCTCCTCCCCTCCCACCAGAACAGGATATAATGGGAAATTAATGCTCGAAGAGATCGACTCTCAATCAGACCAGTAAAGTTTAAATTGGAGAGTAATATTATATCGACTGATTAATTGCAGATCTAAAGAAAATATCATGATAAAGGGTAAAAAGAATATGAGAGTGAAGTTGAAAATATGTAAGAACAATTAAATGGTTTTTTAATGAACTTAAGGAAATCAATGATTTTCGAATTAATGACGAACGATATTTGCTTATAATCTATTATTTGTATTTTTAAAGGCAGGCGGATTAATTTTTTACGCTAAAGTCATGTAAGCTGAAGCGTCCAAAATTGTAAAAAAAAAACTAATAATAATAATAATAATTAAATTTTAATATTCAGAATACCAATTTTATCTTCTTTTAGTATCTAAAGCCTTAGAATCAATAAATTATGTATAGCAAAAATATTATGATAACAGTTATCCGTTCATATTTATATAAATTAATTATTAGCTAAATATTTTAAATAATCCGCTTAGAATGGGAAATTAACCTTGAATCATGAAACAGAAGTCTTGTCTTTATACCTTAAGAGCCAGTAACTATATCGGACAGGAGGATTAGGTTTAATGAAAGGAAGGAGGAATGAGAGATAGAAAATAAAGTATAAATAAGAATTTCTTCGATTTATCCTAGGGTGAGGTCCACTTTCCTTCCAAAGGGGGAGACATTGCTGAGTGAGTTAGATAACTTTAAGAATTTAGATTGTCTTCAACTCAAAATTAGAAAAAAACTGCTGCTTTATTTTCTAGGCTAATCACCTCCCCCAATAGACTATTAAAATTTTATGAATAATATTGTATGTGATTAATAAAGTATTTGAGATATTTTTCTAAATTTTATATTCTCTATGGAAAATCATGACTTTCTTCATGACCTCTACTAAAGTACAAAGTGTGTTCTTGAAAGGTGCACAAGTTGTGGGTAAGAATACTACACCAGTTGGTTCTGACAGCTCCGCTGTATATCGAGAACCAATGCCGAGAGGCGGAATGGGGGTACGTCCCTTCCTGAGCCTGGAAGCGCTGACCTTTGCTCACTTAAGGATATAATCTTAAAACTTAAATTTATTTCGGTCAAAGAACGGTCCTTCATTGGTCCAGCGAAAACAATAAAATGAACATATCTCGTAATAATATTCAATTTTAATATATGAAAAATTTACGGTTATTGCAGATCATTTGTTAAAAGTGTTTGATTTTAAAGATAATTCATTGTTATGCGTTGGAATATTTCCCTTATATAATATTTTATGAAAATTTATCTTTCATCTTTATGTGCTCATAACTTAACGAATTTAGAGATTCAATTTTTTCTAGCTATATTATTTTTATAATAAGGTTATAAAAGATTTTTTGTATTATATGGAGAGTCTCATGGTTAGCTACGTTTTGGACTGGCTACTCCTATTTACGTTCCCGTGTAGTTGGATTTTTTTCACATAAAAATTTAATATGCTAATTAAAAAATATTAATATAGGAATGCACAGTAGGTTTTATTTTGAAAAAAAGATAATCCATCTTAGTATAATCCCAAAAAAATTACACCATGAAGTAACCACAAAATACTTGGCACATAGTACTAAAGAGAGAAGAGATATTTTAATAAAACAAATATTTTATGCGATTACACTATATTATTATATTTTGCTTATCTTCTGGGTTTGATAAGATTTTTAAAATTAATAAGCGGACTATTGTAGGAAGAAAAAAAGAAAAAAAATGGAGGACAAATCAGACGAATAATTAATTGGCCAGCGACATTTTGGTCCTAGGTTCAGGCTTTTAAGATCAATAAACTCAGGCGTTGAGAGAGTAGTTTCTATGACACCCATATGGAAATTAATTGGTATTTAAATTAATTGGCAGCCAATATAATTTAAAAAAATTAAAAAATGACCTTTGGTTTGTGAAGCAAGAGCTTTACCTCTGCAGCAAGGGAGAGGATATTATAATGAACTTTAATTTTAGAAAAATAATTATCTTTGTTGATTACGCATTTGGTTTATCATATAATAATATAATAATTAAAATATTTAGCCAAATGGCCACTATACCATATAAAAAAAATTAAAATATTATAGATTACTTTTGTTCTAAGGACAAAAAAAAGTGTAGAAAGGATAGAAAAAAGCCGGTTCTAGCGAGTGCATCTTGTGGTTGCCACCAAGGGGCAAATAAATGGAAATATTATTACTATGTACTTTAAAAATAATGAATTATTTTGGGATGGATTATTTATATCTTTAAGAAAGCTAATATTGGTAAGTAAACTTACAAGGCAAATGCTTGAGGGCCCTCATTTCATACCGCTTTTCAACTATGAAAGGAATTCCGGTTGAATATAGTTAGGGATTTGTGTTTGAACAGAGACTTAGCGCCCGCACCGAACAGATATAATTAATATATTTCATTTTCAACAGTGCATGTTCGAACTTAGCGGTGTTTCATATACAAAATGAGAGGGAAACCTCAGATGAGAGAGGAAAAGGAAGGAGGGGGGCATACCAAGGATAAGGAGGGCATTGAATAAAGTTGGAATTCGCCCGCAACGTCCATGTTTACACTGCGTCATGAGGAGTAACTAGACTTACGCTTACAAGGCGCGTGGGATCCTCAACAACAGACCAAAGCCGTCTTAATCCATCCGTCTTCCTTCTATGAATATGCATGATATCCCCCCTGACATCAAATTATGTCCTTACATAACGCTCGACGTTTAAAGTTGGCCATAAAATATTTGAAAAGTTCCCCTGATAATTTTTCTTTATTTTAGAAACATTCTCTTCTACAAGCCAAGCTTGGTCTTATATTGATCGGTGTGTGTCTTAATTTAGAATCTTATAAATAAGAATTCAATCAATTTTTTCCTCTCAAATAGAGGAAATGTGAAATGTCTGTGGATTGAATTATAGCAATGAAAAAAGTAAAAGAGGAAATATTTTAGAAATTGAAATAGTCAAATATCATTCTCTCTCTCCTTTATTTAAGACATCATATTTAATCTATAAAAAATTTTAACTAAAAGAGAATTCATGAAAAAGAACGAAGGAAAAAATTTTTCTTGTCAAAAGACAAAGGAGATAAGAAAGAATTATGCAAGGGAGAAAAAGAGTGAATCGATTTCTGCATATCAAAATCATCATCATTTATATTTATTAAGATACGTTTATACCTCATTCATTAGTACAAATTTTGAAAATATTAAGTTAGAAATATGTCAGCTTTATTCTTAACTTTAAATGTATTAATTTCTAGTGTTGGGTAGTGTCATATAAATAAGGATTTTCTCATCCAGGTTAAGCAACCAAAGAATACCAAATTGTACCAAGAAGTAAAAAAAAAAAAAAAAGTAAAATGGACATCAACAAAGAAAGAGATAAAAATGCCTTAAAAAGAATGAAGAGATGGGGCTTGATTGAAAAGGTCTTTAGGTGAAATCAGAGCATTTCATTCCCATCCCGTACAATTGGAATTCGGCTATCTCTCCTTCCTCTTTGACAGTTCTGTACCGAGAAGAGACAATGAATGGCTTGCCCTACACAAAGACCTCTCCTGGAGAAGAAGGATTCCTCACTTCGGGTTCATCTTAAGAACGGCAATTCGAAACTCGATACAAGTCGATATCGGACCCTTTACAATGGCTCATTTCAACGCGATAACGCCTGTCTTTGAAAAGCAAAGAGGCATATAATCCCATTCTATTATGGCAATTATTTAAATTTTAAATTTCATTTCATGGACTTAAACTTAAACATATTTCTTTCAATTTTTTTTTTAATTTTTTATAATTTTTTATTATATATTAATATATATAACCTATAAAGATTTTGCTTAAAAAAGTGTTGTTTGCTTTGAGTCAAAAAAATTAATAAACGTAGAACTTATTTTTATCTAAAATTATCTTATTGAAAAAAAAATTTAAATCATATATCCTATATATTTAAGCCTTATTATATTATAGCCTAAATGAAAGACCGTAATTGGGACATAAAATGAAACATCAGAAAGAGATTATATCCTGGACAAAAAAATAGATCTTCTATTTAATTATCAGAATTATAATACTGAAAAAGAGGAATGGACAAATGATAAAAATGATTAAATTGGTAGCTGATATTTCCACCGAAAATAAGATACCTCTTTCAGATTATCGGCAACTTGCGCCATCAAAAGTCCAACGATCGATAGAGTAGCGGCTTTCTTGAAATAACCACGACACAAGGTCCCAAAAGTCATTATTCATCCTATAACGTTAAAACGGTCGCGAGATAATTAAATAATTCGTTCAAGATGGCCATAATTGTAATTGTGGCGTAATTCCTGGCTTTAGACACCAACAGCATCTCTACTATCCAAAAGGGTGAGAGGGTTGCACTCTCTCAACATTCTAATTTGCATTAATAAAGGTATTTCTTAGAATATCGTTGACTGGTGTATATGTAAGAAAGGGGAATATCAAGAAGAGAGAGAGAAAACTTCCTAAAAATTGATTAGTCGATTTGGTACCCTCATTTAATAAATGGAAAACATAAATTTCCGAAAAGAGCGAGAACCAACCCTTAAATGAATTAATGGCTTGCTTAAATATAAGACGCAGCTACCTTCGCAATGGTTCTTATATTAATTGCTTTGACATTAATGAGTTTTGATAATGCAGAAAATGCTTGAAGCAAAACAATCAAAATAAAGCCCCCTTAATAATTTATCACCGTTCTTTAAATTTTAAGGGTTTGAAACAATATACATAAACCTTCTCTTACCTATTCTAAAGGGAAAAATAAATAATAATTTAACGGGAGAGTAATTTGTCGGATAGCAAACAACTTTTCTACAAAGCATTTTTCTATATGATAACTTGAGAATCGGAAACCGGATTCGAGAAGGCTTTAATGGTTTTCAGATACGGTTTAAAGGTATGGATACGGTTTGGTTGCGCAATATCAACAATTTAGTCAATGAATGTGTATATATATATATAATGAAACCCCAGTTAATACATATTTAATCTAAGGGAAGCACAGTACTAAGCGAAATCGTGTTATTTGAATAAATGCCATTGCCTCAGATTTTCAAATTGTTTAAAACGTCTTAAATCAAATTTAACTCGTGTTAAAAAATAAAGGGTTGCATTTAATTTGCCATGTAAACTCGAAAACCGATTTACCGGGATTTACTGTATTTGCTGTTAAGAAATTGAACTAGTGTAAAATTATTCACTATAAGTCTCAGAAATTTTTGTTAAATGAATAAATACATACATATAAGTGTCTGTTAAAAAGCCTAATAGCCTGGATTGATTAAAGATCTGCGGTCAGTTTATGAATACTAGAAAGATGAAGAGAGGCAGGGAGAGTCAAGGGAGTGGACTTTCCACCCCCCACAGACAAAAAAGAGGATAAGAGAGAGAGGGGAGCTTATTATTGGTCTTAAGTGACATGGGGGAGTATCTATTGGAGTCACTGTTGTAGAGATACCAAAAAAGGCCCAACAATAGGCCTTTAAAAAAATCAAATAGGACTCTCCTTGGAATAAAAAGAATGCTCTTGTTACATAATCCAAGGGATGAGTTGAGATGAAAAATATTTAATTTAGGATGCAGATGGGGGGATTGGTTAAAAAACAAATTCGAACTACAAAAAATATTCCAAAAAGATTTTGGGAAAAAAACATTTATATATCTTTTGAACCCCTCCCTTTTAATTAATTATAATTATTACAATATTTATAATCAATAAAAATTTAAAAATTTAACTACGTCTTCCATAAATTATTAAATTACCTTTAGGAAGTATGATCATTAAAAATATTAAACCAATAAAAAAAAATTTATGGAAAGATAATATCTAAATATCACGGGATAAAAAAATCTTTTTGAAACTTAAACATTTTAATTAAGAGCAAATAAAATATTCCATTCTGGCAAAATATATAATAAAATCAGAGGCTTTAACAAATTATGTAATTTATTAAATGGAATGGATCTAAATGTTTGATTTTTTTTATTAAATAAGAATTAATTATCTTTAAAATGTATCTAGAGGTATATATAGGTATATATTTATAATATATATATAATACAGTATATAAAACAGTTTTTGTACTTGCAAAAACTTCATAAGCCTCTTATATTGTTTTTTTTTTTTTTTTTTTTTTTTTGTTATCTTTAATGAAGGGGTTAAATAAAAATATAAAGGGAAATTATTAAAATAAAAAGTTTTAATAACAGGCTGATTTCGGCTGAAATATTAAATATCGACTTGTTCAAAATTTAATTTCTATTTCTACTTTTATTATACATTCTATTTTTTTTACATATAAACATACATTCATTAAATTGAATTAATTTTAGTCAAATGGCTTTTATAAAATCAATTTTATCATAGCTATCTGTATTTGAATGAATGAATCTTTCCCAGGTTTGCTTTGGGCAATTTTAAATATAATTTAGCTAAAAATGACTTGAAGTCAAAGGACCTTGTTCAATAAAACCAAAATTGAGACTGAATCTGGAATCGATGTTGCAAAAGGCTTCACAATATTCAAGCTCTAAAAATAAAGCTAAGACGACATTTTTTGGCCTTTACTTAGATAGCCTAGAACTGAGACAGTTTGAGAAAAAAGGTCAAGCTAAAAATTGCAATTTTAAAATGTAAAGTCTATACTATTATATAAGAGTAGTAGTAGTAAATAATATAAGCTTAATAATAAAAATTACCATAAAAAATTAATATAAAATAGAATAAAAATATAAATCCATTTTAAATTAGAATGTGAATGATCATATGAGTTTTGAAATTAATTCGAGTCAGGTATAGGCCTATAGATGTGGTAGTAAAGGAGTGTAGTTTGAAGGGGAGAACAGGGTGTGTCGTTGGTAATGATGTGTGGTGCGATTCTATATATCCCGACGAGTCTAGTATTCGCGTAAGGGAAATTAACTGATAAGGACGCGATATAATTAAATGGTAATGCATTCACAGAAGAGACCCCGCCAATGGCGGGATTGGATTCAGCTAATGCACTTCGCATATATTGCAAATACGACGGAGATGGCAACCGACTAAGGCTTATAAATGGCCCAAGTATATATATATATATCTAGCACATACAACACAAAATGTTCTTCTAATTAGAAAGCGTTTATATAGTCCGAGTTTAATCATAATCTTATTGAAAACCCGCTATAGAATATAAATTAACAACGACTGTTAGTAATTAAATAATACTACAAAAAGTTTATTATTTCATTAAACGGAAAAAGACGGATCCAAGTTGGTCCACTAATAGCAACGAGATGGCTTTATTTAAATTGATCCGGAAAGGAGAGGTCCCGAGGGAACGGAGAGATCGGAATGGAGCAAGGATGAAGAAAGAAGGGTGGGGTACCACATAATAAATTATCTTCAAAGTGGCCAAAAGAAACCGTCTATTATTAGAATAAACCAATTTATATCGTTTATTTTACCAAAATGAGAGAAAATTACTATTACATAACATCTAATTTACATACTCGGGACGGACGGTTTTTTTTAACTAATAATATTTAATTTTCCGTTTCGCACACCAATAAAACCCTTTAAAGAGCATAGAGCAGGTTATCAAGACTCAGTCAGTAAATATAATTTGCATTTTTGCACCTTTTTGTTACAAAGTGGATAAAATGATAATGTAATATTTCTAAATTCTAGCGACCTTTCCTAGGGAACAATTGACCTCTTCCCGTCCAATTCGAAGATTGTTTTATATTAAAAAATTCTCCTTTTAAATTTGGGTTCCTATTGGGGATTTTTATATATACTCATACTCGTGTTGAGTAAGTATTAAAATCTTTTTTGTCAAATAAGAAATGGGCTCTTATCAATTAAATTTATTTTTTATCTCTAACTGGTTCTAAATATTTATTTTAAGCTTACTAGTTAATATTAAATTATAAAAAAATAAAAACGAAAATATAAAATTTTCAAATCCTTTAACAAATCTTCCAAATTAAATTTGTTGGCGAAATAAAAAAGGATTTTATATTTTCGTATTTATTTTTTTATATTGAAATTTGCCAATTAAATATGATTGAGTTGTAAATTATTTCTGTTCGCACCCTGGCAAAAACAATTTTTTCTAGACAAAGATTTGAGAAGAAACCATCTCAGTCCTGTAGCCTACTCCTTTCAATGTTTTTTTAAGTCTTTTCCGGCATCTGAGGCCATTTAGACTCCGTCCTTATTAATACTAATTGGTAGCAAATATAATATAAATAAATTTTTGTCGCTCAGGTCGGGAAGCGAACTGACCTTAGGCACGATGAAGTAATACCTGTAATACCTGCACCAAGGGACAGGGCCCTTTTAGAGTTACCATTACGGAGGGGGGATTGGGAGAGTTTGTTTTTTGACGCTTCATAGCAACTCCCTTCCTCTCAGAGTGTGGTGGAAATTAGGGGAGTGATATATGGTATTTCAAAACCGATATTTTTGCAGGGAGAATCTTTTATAATAAAATTTAGTGATAATTCAAAAGCACATACTACCCCCTCTCTCTCTCTCTCTCCTCACATTCGGACAGTAGGGAGATGAGATAATTCTTCGTTTTATCATCTCCACATATGAAAAAGGTAAAATCAAACATGATTCCCGGAACTAGCAGTATCAGTATGAGTTCATATATAGAGAGATAAATATAGGGTGAGGATGTGTGTGTGTATGTGTGTGAGTCCACCGGCGTCAATAATTCACCAGGCCGTGACGCGTGGCCGAGTAATGACCCACCCACACCACCCACCTGGGTTCACCGCCGTTTTAATTGAATTTTTTAAATTAGCTAATTCGCTGTTGGCTAGTGACCTATGTTTATGTATGAGTGGGTATGCGACCGTTCCCATTGGAGCATTGCAAGGTCCCAGGCAATAACGCACGCACACGCCCTATGTCCACGGTTACATACAACGTTTCGGACCGCCCAAGAGATGTATAATTCACGTTGATGTCACCCGCCCAACCCCTTCCAGCAAACTCCCAATTCCCTCTATTTTTGCGCAGTCATTAATAACCAAGGAGTTATGACCAGTTTATCTGCCGGATACAGATAAAAACCATTAACGATTGATACGAAACAAAGTGAAAAAAAGTAAAAAAAAAAAAAGAAAAAAAACGACGGGGTTAAAATGAAATCTTTATATGAGCTTAAAGATAAAATGATTGATATTTAATATTAACCTTTTTTTTTCTCAAGATTAATGCAAAGGGTTTTATTATTTAGAGAGAGCTATAATTAAAGGTGTCATTTTTTTGAATTATCATCTATCTACACATAGATATTGATTTTATGTATATGTTAAATAAATAAAAATAAAATCAAGTAATTAAGCTTAGTGTAAATGTCACTGAACATGATTGATTATAAAATTAATAAAAATTATCTTATATTTATGTTTCTTTTATGTAAATTTTGTATTTTTATTTTAAATTAAGCTTTATTAATTTTCTTGGTTATGGTGGATTGATTTAGTTTTAAGCGGGTTCAGCTGCTTAAATTAGGTTTATGTATCTCTCCTGAGGAGGGATGAGTTCGGAGTTTCTTGCCTTAGGGGTTATATAATTTTTTGTGCTTTTGTTAGTGGTGACGATGTTTCTTTTAGGAAGCGCCCATGACAAACACAACAACTTGTGCCCCCTCCCCCCAACTCACAAATGACAAAATATGTAAAAAAAAATTAAATTTTAAATTTATTTGGATTTTTCTTTTTTATTTTAAATTTCACATAACAAAGTTTCATAAATTAACGGTTTAAAAGTTTTATATTTCTCAGGTGCTTTGTTATTTTTGATTCAAATTAGTCATTTGCTTTTTCAAATTTTCAAGTAAATTCTTACATAGGGATCTTGGCTACGCCTTTTCAGCAGCAAAAACAAATAGATTTTAGCATATTAAATTCTAATGAGGTAAGGGCGCATGAAAAAATAAAATTTGTCTGGTGTGAGATAAATCACTCTGTTGATTGAGGAGGCGGAGGGGAGGGGGGGGGGCGTGTCCATACGAGTTCTTTCCCGGGTGAAAAACTTTCCTCAGACCGTCCCTGATCCCTCAAATAATTCTAAGTTTCTTAAATCCAAATCAGTTCCGATTTATACTTTTTGTGCCCCCAGGATTTTGCGCCCGGAGCGGACGCCCTCGTTACGTCACTGGTTAAAATATAGTTACCTTGTTAAGGAGAGGCCTCGTTAACGTTTTTATATGATCCAAATATATTTTAACCAAAGATTGAAAGAGCTAAAGTTGATTATAAAACTAGAAGAATATATATACAAAAATTTCAAATTTTATAAGCAATTTTAATTTTAATTTAATGTCGACGACCCATCATGAAGTAGAGACAAAACTCTTATTTATAATCCAAGGGTCATTCCCGTCCTGAAGGATAAAATTTATTTAAATAATAGATTATAATATATAAATAAGAACGGGTAAATATATTTTGTCAATTGAATAAATCATCATCGGTTAAGTCAATATGGCCTCCATGCCGAAAGACAAAAAATTTGTATTATTATCATAAATTTCTATATATATACTTTATAAAATAGGAACTTAATTTATAGCAGATATAGAGAGAGCCGCAATAAATACAGAGAACGATAAGACTTAAATGGGTTAAATGGACGATATTTTAAAATATTAAAAATAGAATAATGGACGCATTCAGTTTAAATGAAAAATCATTAAGATATTTAACAGAGAGTAATAATTTAAGAGGTCATGAGAGAGAGAAAAGATCCTAGCCGGGTATTTAATCTTGGCATTAATTAAAGGTATGCAACAAAAAGTAATTATTCACTGTTCAGCTACAAAAGAGGCTAATTACTTTATTCTTAAGACGTCGAGGGGATTTAATCAGGTGTCTTAAGTAATTTTATTGCACGGCTTCACGTAACGTGACCATCGGTAAAATATTTACATTGTATGCAAATAGGTAGATGACAAGAAAACTGAGTTAGTGAAGAGGGGAAGCACTTGTTTATAATTTAATTAGTTTGAATATTCAGTATAATAAAAGGAATATTGTAATGTAAATATGAAAAAAAGTAATTAGGTATAAACACTTATTCCTAGTATTCATAAATAACGGATTAATTGATGAAAATAAATATGTGTTATAATAAATAAATACATGTATCGTTTATAAATCTAAACGGCTTCCGTTGCAGAAAAAGACTTAAAAAAAAAATAACGGATTAATTGGTTAAGTAACAACAGTGGACGACGGATGGGTGGCCATGACGAACAAGAGTGTGAAATAGTGATTGAAGATAAAGCCAGGCTACACTAAAGTTGCGATTCAAACAATTGCCGCTAAGAGGGTAAAAATTGCCAATTCATTAGACAACCCGGGAAAACTGTCATAGCGAGACTTTTAAAATAAAATTTATAAAGTTTAAATAGTAACCGAGAAGATTTAAAAATAAAAAATAAATAAAGTATACTTAATAATGGACGGATGGTTCCAATAATTAAAAAAATAATAGATAAAAATAAATAGGAAAATATTGCCATATCTACAAAAAAATAAAATATTTATATTAACATTTCTTTTACTTAAAACGGAAAAAAAAATGATATTAAATTTTTTGATAAAAGACATATTAAAATTACTGATACGTATTATATGATAAGAGAAAGTTTTGTTCTGCCTTTAGAGTGGGTAGGAGCTGATAATGTAAAGTTTCCCATCTAAACCGATAAAATTTACTTAAAATAATTAAATAATTTGATAAAAATATTGTATTGTACCAACTATTTTTGAATTGGAATATAAAGTCTTTTCAAATGTACCAACAAAGTCTCTCTTACATGGTGTATCTATGAATATTATATTATTATTAATGATATCTTGATATATATTTGTTATTGAATATGCTTGAAATGTATATTCCTAGTTCAAATTTCAAATCCCGTCCAGCCTAAACCAGAGATCTCTGAAACAATTATAATCCCATTAATAGTAGACGAGATATACCATATAAATAATGAGGTGCAAGCGACGAGGGTACCTAGCTAGCTTAAATATAAAATGGCAGCCTTATTCATAAATAGATCATTTTGCGAGACCCTTTTTTTTTTTTAGATTCAGGGGACATATTTCCGTTGAAATCTCAACATTAGTTTTTTTGCGATCGCAATTCTTTCTCACCATATACTATATACCCATATATAGGCAAGAGAAAGTAAAAATTTTATAAAAGATAATAATATAAAAGTCGTGTTGGATTTTAATTTTCTAACATTTAACATAGGTAAGAGAAAGTAAAAAACGGTATCGGAAAATCCTTGTGCAAAAATTGGGATCCGAAATCGACCGCTCAAAAGAAGGGCATTTACGCATCGTGAATTTGATATATAATAAAATTTTGCCTTACTATATTAGAAAGCGGAAATTGACCCCGGTTTATATTTTATAACCTCTTCCCTATTTTCGTTGTCATTCTGATTTATAATAATACATATTGTAATCAAAATTTTATTTTATTTTAGGACCCCATGACATCCTTTTAAGTTATAAATTCGAAACAAAAAATATGGTGTGTTGGCCGCACATCACACAACTTTCTCTTATCCAAGCTAAGGAAAATTGTGTGGTGTGCACCAGGCGACGGGGGCCCCAGTTAGGCGGTTCACAATTTTATATTAGCTTTTATTTTTAGAGATTTTTCGTTTATGTTAATTAATCATTTATCAATATTATAAAAAAATTTAATTACATAATTAAATTTGATTTATTATCAAACAGGAATCCCTCCCTGGTCGAGATATTGATAATGCCAAATAATATTGCGAAATTAAAATTAATATTTTCTATTCTGGTATTATATATTTAATCTTTTTTTTTCTCCCGAATATGAGAAAATCTGAACGATGTAATCAGAAAATGTGAAATATTTTTTTATTTATTCATCCTATCAAAATATTATTATATTTTGATGTTATTTTTAGAAAAATTATTTAAATTTTAAACTGTTTAAATGAGTTCATATTCCTTGATCGTATATCATCTATTATATTTTATTTAGGGAATAGCAGTACTGGGAAAATTAACCGATTAATTTCGGCTTTAGATAGTCAACTTGAGTTTCAATAGTATAGATTCTTCATCTCGGCTGCCTTCTCTTTCGTTATTCTTAAGCCATATTATTAAAAAGATGACTTTCAAACAAGTTGATATATGATATGCAAATTAAATGTTAAATAAAACCCGAAAAGTTTTTTCATAAACTATATTTTTGTTTGGAGGACTAATATTCGAATTTATTAATCTAATTATATTTTAATCAATCAAGGGAATAAGGAAACACGCAATTTTTCATTTTCAAACGCTAAGATAACGTGTTTCTTCTCTCTGACTAATTATTTAGCAGACAACCTTGACCGTAGGTGAAGACAACAGCTACGATCAATGTAGTTAAACAAGGGGTGGGGCGGACCAATAATTTTTTTTTTTCGGTATATGAGACCATAGAAGCATTAAAGAATAATAATAATTTTATTATTATTATTATTTTGCCAACTATTCGATTCATTTATTTATTTTTTTGTAAGTAAACAGAGCAAACAAAACGGGAACCAACCAGTGACAGCTAGATCTAACTCTCCTCTAAGGGGCAGTGGTTTTTGGATAATTATTTATATTAAAATTAATTAGTAAATCCTTCATGTAAGGTCTCCAAAGGTCAGTCCTGACCTGAGCGAGAAAAATTATTGGTTACCAATTAATTTAAATAAATAAGGACGGAGTCTAAATGGTCTGCGATGCCGAAGAAGACATTAAAAAAAAAAAAAAAAATTAGTAAATTGAGAGGGATTGGGATTTTTTCAACTTAAAATTTCAACTCTAGGCAAGGTTAATTAAGTTCATGTGTATATTAACCGTTTATAAAAATGTTGAGCCATGTTTATTGTCTGTTCACCTTATGGTGGTCGTAAAATTAGTCCTAAAGGAAGACCTTACATCTCATTCTTCTATATATCTATATATATCGCATCGGAAGCCAACAAAATATAAATATTTGCAATTACAAATATACAATTGTAAATTCTGAATGGCAACTGCAGCCCAAAAGAGGATAAATTCAATTAAAAAAAAAAAAACTTATTTTCTAAATTTAATTATATAAATATATATAATTATATAAATTCATTTATTCCATAAACTTTCCAACAATTATTTATTAAAATTTTGATTTTTAAAGAGAAAATTTTAAAAAATTTGGGTAAAAAATCAGTGTTATTAAATAACATAATATTGAAAATATAGTATAAAAGAAGCGGCAAAAATACATGGTTTAAATTTTTTAAATGCACTAGGGAGTTACAAGTTAAATTAAATATAAAAAAACAATTAAATAAAGTTAGAAAATTTAATTACTTTTGTAATTCATGCTAAGGTTTTTTTTTCCCTAATATTGATTAAACCATTATATTCTATTTAGGTGTATATATTTACTTTATCAAGCACATTGGTAGCGCCTGTTACCAAAGGGCACGAAACTTTATCAACTATTTGTCGAAATTCTGGAAAGATCAATGAAGAAGATCAAAATGATAATTAAAAACAAGTGTCAGTAAAAACAGAAAGCCAATCCCTTCTATTATAATTTAGTATTTGACACTCATTGAAATCAAGATTCTTTGATCATAAAAGTTCTCAAGATTATCAAGAACTTATGAATAGGCTTTGGATTCTCTTATGTATTTTATTAAGTATAAAATTTACTTTGATTTAGATTGTGATATCTTTACACAAAAGAAAATAAATTAATTCATCCAAAGTTTTTTAATTAAATTGAATTTTTATCTAAAATATGGTTCAGAGTCTAAAATGAAAACATGTTGTTCGTCAAAAAAAAAAAAAAAAAATTAAAATATAATTAGATAACTTAATTTGAATAAAATTAGGAAAAAAAAGATAACTAATGGGTATTATATTTAATGAATTAAATAATAAAAAAAAAAGTTATTTAGTATACTAACTTAATTTTAGAAATAATATTGAACAATATAAAATGAAGGTTATCTGAAGAGTTATTAGCCACGAATAAAAAAATATTTTTATTTCAATGGAATAAAAAGAAATTTAATTAAGATAGAATTTTTTGTTATAACAGCTAGGGCTATTATTACTCTATGTCAATCATTTGGGGTGTTCATTAAGTAGATGTAAGAGTCTAATCCTGTAGAGTTTGTGGTTTGCTTCCCGTATTGAGCGATAAATTATATTAGTTACCAATTAATTTAAATATATGAAGAGAATCTAAATGACCTCAGATGCCGAAAAATAAAAAGTATTATGAAATCCCTAATAGTACAGATAGGTACTTAAACAATTAATTAATTTCATTTTCATTAATAATTTTTTAAACATACCAATTTGATGAAATTTGTTATATGATTTATTATTTATCGTTAATGTCCGTAGAGCCTTCGATAGTAAAATTAACGTGAGGGAATGGGGAGAGAAATTTTAAAATACAGTGAGAGTCTTAGATATAATATTTTGTTTATTGTATTATTTTTATTCAAGAAATAGATTAAGAAGTGTAAACTTGGTAAAGAATAAGATAAAGAAAAATAAAGGGGGAAAAGCTCTCTCTTTTTTATAACAAGTTAACCTCACTTTTTAAGAATTTCCCCTCCTTGCTCAAATTATAATAAAGAAAAACTAAGAGTGTAGATCTGTGTGTGATGTTTATAAAAAAATTCTTTTTTTTTTTTTTCTTGAGTAAATGGAGGGTTGAGAGGGGGAGGTAAGGTTCTGCGTTCGCGAAATCGGGCAAGCGCGAGCGGATTTCTATTCAACTGTCAGACTTCTGTCTTCCATGAAAATTTAATGGAGACAACCACCCCATACGACCTCCTTGGCCCTTCCAACAACTGGCTGACTGTTGTCTGGATATATAGCTATATATATAAACGTGGGATGAGAAAACTGGAAGAGTATGAGTGCGAGGAGCAGGCGCCCTTCAGCCTTTTCACCCTTAATCCTGGCTTCCGCCCCCGCACTCTCGCTAAACCCGGCCAAATCGCCTGAGAAAATATCAACTTAGAGAAAATTGGATCAAGCTAACGGTACGGGACGAGACTCGCGGATATTCAATGTTATTTTCATTTAGGAAATTGTCTATTAGGAACATATCATGATTAATCCTATTTATACTACTTTCTACTGTTTCTATATATAGATAAAAAAAAAAAACAAATTATCCTTTAAGTATCAATTGAATCTGATGTTGAGATTAATATGATGTAAAAGAAAATAATATTAGATATTTGTGGATATAAAAGACAAAGATAATTAATTCATACTACTTAATATTCTAAATTACAGTATGAATGAAGTTCAATTTAATTCACTGGAGGAGATTCATTTTCTGAATTGTTGGAGAAGCTTTGAACGACATATCTATGATCAGTCCCATTATTTTGGAAGAGTCTAGAGATATCATATAATAATCCGAATACCCTTGGAACTAGTCTTCTTAATAAAAAGTGGAATAAATATAGATTTACAAAAAAAAAAAAAAAACTAAGTGACATAACTCGTAAAAGACAATTGATTTCTAACTTTTTAGCTTGCACTCAGAATCACAATAGCAACGCTGACTGGTTGGGTTACAAATTTTTAATATGGTTATGTCCCAACATGAAAGAGAGGCGAATCAACAAATTCGTTTTGATTCGGGATGACCACAGAAATAACAAGAAACTCTACTGATAAGTGAGTAGCAGCTAAAGAAAGGACATCCCTTCTAAAAATATAAATAATTCTTATTCCTGTGTATTATTTTCTAACTTTCTATTACCTTTAGAGTATGTTGCCTACTGTAAACTTTCTTTTAATGGATAAAGGTCTTAATGAAATTGAAATTTCTAGATGAAAACTTGATAAAGTTCAGAGAAGCAGCGCATAACACCACTGCTGGAGACTTTGTGTGTGAGAAAGTAAAAAAATCAAATTCAGAAATAAAGAATTATTTCAATAAGTGAAGCAAATTTTATTATCATAATTTATCTTAATTAAAATGAGTATATTAAAAGGCAAAGGGTGAATTAAGCTATTCAATATTTTCTTTATTTTTTCTTCTAGTTGAAGTAATATCTTATTAAATCATCGAGGAAAAAACGGAAAAAGGGTTGGGTGTACAATTTAAAAGTGACAGCGACTTTAATTAAAAATAACCACTTCCGAGGGAGTTTTTTGCTTGTTGTCATGGTTGTTCTGAACTCACTTCACCCCTTCTTCAGCAACCTTCTTCACCCTTTCTCTCAGGTTGAGAACGACATTAAAAAACATGATGTCAGCAGATGTGAAACGAACCTAAAGAAGATAAGGCGCGGTTCCCGTGTTCGGAGGCTTCGTTATTGGAATATGGTGGGTTGAGGGAGTAGAAAATGGCAATCAGGTCACAAGAAGAGAGACACTTGGAGGCATTTTAATTGGCACTTGAAGGTATTTTTGTCCAAAAGGCGCTTATCAACCTGCACTTGAGGTGCATGAAAATAGAGGAGAAGAAGCCAAGCAACTCCGTCGGTTCGTGGCTTTGCATATTCTCTGTTCATGCACAAAGAGGTTTAAATATGCGAAATCATGACTGCACATTAGTTAAAAAGCGAGGCTTGCATTGAAATATCACCAGTATATACATATATATTTTTTTTATAATTGTATTCTCAAATATTTCATTTTTCTAATTCGTTTTTAAAAAATATTTTAATGAGATTTAAACTGGTAAATAAACAAATAATAATAAAATCCTTCGTTAGGAATTCTGTTTCAAAATTATCAAATGCGGTAAATAATATTTTATAATTATTGTTTAAATATTCATATTTAGAGGAAATCAAATATGGAGATATTTGACATAATAAAATAAATACAAATTTATTATGAAATTTCTGGAAGGACGGAAAAGCAGTCAGGAGAAATGAAATGAATCTATTTAATTTTTTCAATTGACGATGTTTCGGTCGCCAGTTAAAGTGAGTGTCTCGGATAAAAGCCAGCATGCATTACTAACTTATACATATCAATTTTAAATTATATTTTTATGTTTACCATCCATTTTTTTAATGCTTATTTGTTCTGAAGAAGAGCGCGACCGGTGCCCGAAACGTCGACAATTAAATAGAAAAATCTTTTTTATTTCATTTTTCCTGGTTGCTTTCTTGTCCTTCCAGAAGTTATAAAAAAACAGCGATATTTCATATATCTCAACATCATTTATTTTGAATTTATCTTATCCCACTTTATTCAAACACACCACAAACATTAAAGTACCTTAAAATATTGTTAAAAGGATAATAGAAAACCACGGGAATTATCTATTATTTATCTTGGTGATTAATAAATATTTTTAGTAGCTTAACTATAAAAATATAATTTTTTATAGCCTAATTTTTTGATTATTTAATTTTTTCTCGTTCGAAATTTTATTTAACTCTTGTTTGTAATTTGTTTCTAGAGAAAACCTTCTCATGCTTTTTTCTAAAATATCAAATTTGAAATACTATAATAGATTTTTGTGTTAAGCGTATCATATATACACAAACCATTAAAAAAATGTAAATAATGTTCTAGATCTATTCATTTGATTTAGATGTTATTATTCAATATATACCTTGTAGCGGACCACCATAAAAATATATTCACGAAATGTTAAAAAAATAATATTTTTGAACTCAGGTTGAAAATTCAAATCTTAAAATTTGAAATTAATTTGTGACTATAAAAGAAAATAAATTAGATGAAAATATTATTTGAAATGGTTTCCAATAGAACAATTTAGGAAATGCAAAAATATAAACAATAATAAATGCAAGTGGTATTGGATATAGGTTTAAGTAATAAGTGGAGATTAGCGTAGATAATTAATTGTAAATGTGACCGGAGAAGTTGTGGGAGGCGATAAAAGCAGCCTAGGGGCTAACGAGCCGGCTAATGGAGATACGGAGGAGACGCGGGGGAAGTCTGGCAGCGCGCGTGGATTTGACGCCCTGCGTCGTCCCGGGCAACGTCCCTGATAAATAATTGACGGTCAGGTGAGTATCGACCCCAAGCAACGCGGAACCTACGGCCACATTCTCATGCACCGCCCCTACGCTTTTAATAAGAAATACAGTAGACCGAATATTAAAATACAGCAGCTATATCAAGGTCTCTATTGCTCCTCCCTTTTCCTTTTTAAATATTTTAGATACAAATGGGATAACCATTAATGGACCGAACAAGAACGAATGACTTGATGAGAAATAAAATTTTCCACGCTGAGAAGGTTAGAATTTCTACTTGGATTATTTATTTATTTAGACAGAGAAGGGGGAGGGAACGAGGCCCATCTCACTTAGAGTTGGGAAATTTCCTCTTTTGGTCGGTGGTAGTTAACTTTTATAATGAGTTATCGTCTATACATAATTTTCCCTCTTTTTCTTTGTTTTCTCCTTCAACCAAATAGAATCGGAGGCGCTAGAGAATCCGAATTTGTGCAGTTCTGACTTGGAAAACAGTACTTTTATAATATTCTTTTTGTCTTTTCGTAGAGGGAAAATATTGTAATCGTCTAAAAATTTGATCTTAAGATTTTGATTGTTTTTGACTTTGGAACTGAATCCGAAGTTCGTTAAAACGATAACTCAAGCACGCATTTAGATCAACCAAATTTTACATACATGCATTTCAGCAAAAGATCTTTATCATCTTTTGGGCTATTTCCCGCAATCGGAAGTAGCACTTTACCTGAAGCGTTTTTCTAAAAATCGTATTAACTCCCCTGTATACGAGAAAGTCAAGAGGCCATTCCCGATTTTTTATATCTCATATAATTTTAAATCTAACTATATTATTAATAATAAAAAAAATTTAAAAATCAATCATTTATTAAAAATACTACTCTGAATTTTATACTTTATTATTCATTTTCTAGCAGTAAATGCCAAGGTTGAGAACATTTTTTTATTTCATTTGCATTTAATAAAGAAATAAGTTAAATTTATCAATCTTCCAACTCTCTGACTTGTTCTTTTATTTTTCTTAAATATTCCTGCTTTTATTTCCGATTGTGGATTCGCAATCGCTCTTTTATTTTTAGTTTAAAATTTCTAATCTAAAATCGACAATAAATTTTTCTTTCACCAATATTTTCAACGTTTATTTCAATTTTTCTCCGAGAAAGAAAAGAAAGATTATAATTAATTTATTTCATTTTCTTATTTACTCTCTAGTGGTTAAAAGGGTTGACATTCATATATGTCCAGGACCTGTAGATTGATTTCGATCATTTAATTAAAACATGGGAAGCCAGAGAAGATTTTTTTATATAAATTAATTGTTTACATTGCTCGGATGTGTCTGATAATAGAATTGTTAAATATATTTAATAGCCCTGCCCTTTGGTGCAGAGCTAGAGTAGAGGTCTTGCCTCACATACCAAAGTTCAATGGTTCACTCCACGACCTGAGCGACAAAAATTTATTTATATTATATTGGCTACTAATTAATATAAATGAATAAGGTCGGAGTCTAAATGGCTTAACTTGCCGTAAAAGGGGGCGTGCACCATTGCTATAGATTGAAAGTCTGATATTACTAGACGACTAGATATCATCAAGTCAGGAGATCAAACAATCAACAAAATTATAAAAAACAAAAATATGCAATGTCGTAAGCGATTTCTGTTGTGAAAATCTAGTTTTTAATTATGAATATAAAAGATTTCATATAATAATTAAAATAAATAATATTAACATTATTTTTTGATATTTTACATTTATTTTATAATAAAAAAAAACATTATATATCGTTATAAAAATAGAGATGGGATATTATTATTATTTTTATTATTATAAGCAATAATTGATTTTATTAATATATATATGAAATTCTATTTAATGGAAAAAAGATAATTATACATCGATTATTATTTTTATAAATTGGATTTATAGAAGTTCATAACGATTCATGTTAGTTTCTAGGCAGTATTATTCAAATTATTTATCTAGTCAAGCCAGTTTAAACTTTGGCCTGGAATACTTGAAATGCTTAACATCGGCCATGTGGTTCATAAACTTGAACATCCCGTAATATTATTCGAACCTCTGGTTTTAGAAGGAGTGGGAGGAACGAGTGACATGCTAAATGGTCTTATCAACGAAAGCAATGAATGTTAGTTTATTATTG
>JAAAKE020054333.1:0-19571 GCA_010014785.2 Anisolabis maritima
ATAAGAAATATTTTGATATAAAGAGACACGCGTAAAAGTAACTCGTCTCCAATCCCCATCATTTATGAACAAATTTAATACAAAAAATAATACCTTAGGAAAAATATTTAATAACTATAATATTAATAGCTACACAGCCATCTTCGGCGAGCTAATGGGCTCCTAATAAAAAAAATTTGGAACGATTGAGTAAAATAAAAAAAAAAAGACGAAATAAAATCCAGTCAGGAAAAAATTTGTTTTGAAACCAAAAAAAACCAACAAATTTTGTCACGCTGAGGAAGACAACTCTATGACCCTTATTCAGAAACACTCCTAAGAAAAGAAAGAAATTATTGGCAAGGAGAAAATAAAATACATATATTAATATTTTTGGTTGACTGCAAGTCACAGCCTTCCTCGAGACCAAAAATTATTAAAAATTACACGTCCCCTATTGTTGTGTTATAATTAGAGACGGAATTTTAAATTTTAATAAACGACCTATGTCATTCTTCATTTTATTTTAATATCCTCAATATTTTGAAGGATTCCTTTAAATTGATTTTGACCTAATGTCCTTCTTGAATTCTTCATTCTTTTATTATCATTATACAATTACTTTAGTCTGAGCTTTTTTTTTATAAAAAGCCAATTTCTTGACTCATTAAGCGAACGAAATATCTTCCAAGTAACTGTGATCATGTTTTTTTTTCTTTTTCAAGAAAGGATAAAAAATTTTTGTAAGAAAATCAAAGTGCAAATTTAACATTAAACTGATTTCGTATAAATCTTTTTAAACCAATAATAATGTTTAATGAAGCATTTTTCTTGTCTTAATTTTTTCCCTTCTTTTTTAAAGTTAATGTTTTAAATAATAATTTATTGCATTTTCTCTCTCTCTCTCTTTTTTTTGTTTTGCTTATTTATTTTTTATCTCTTCATCAATTCATTAACGTTCAGCCTATTGAACACATCTAAAAATGATCTGTATACTGTAATTTTGTTTATTTATTATTATTTTTAAATACATACGTAAGAGATAATTTTTCAAAAAATTTAATGAATACTTTTGAATAAATATAAATATATATATCTTCGCAAGATTAAGCCTTAGAATTAGCGAGAACAACAGCTTAACAAATTTTATATAGGGCTGTATGACTCAAACTAATTTTCGTCCTACTCTTTTTTTGGGTTAGATTTTTCCTGGTTACTAGCAAATCTATATTATATCATATTTATTTTAATCAATTAATTGGTTTAGATAAACTTTTATGGGATTGGCTGGGATCCAAACCCACCCTTGCCTTTTAATATTGGCCATAGATAATATATTGACAATGCAAAAAAAATTTAATTAGAAATATTTCATTTTTTAATATATTTAAGATAAAATATTATATTCTTTTACTTTAAATTATTGCTTTTAGCCTTTATAGCATTTATTTTTTCAAATTAATTGTTTAAAAATATTCGACTCTCGTGATGTTTCTATTACGATTGTTTACCACCAGGCGCTACTATCTTCGCTTTCGTTTTCGTGTTCCAGTAGGAGCTCACCCATGGAGTCTTCAAATAAAAATCTAACCTTATTCTCCTCATAAAGCAAAAACTTTGATTTCTGCTATGAACGATGCCATCAACGCAATTCCAACCACAATGTCTCTGCTACCTCAAAACAATGAAATCCAATACTTTATTTTTTTTTAAATATATTTTTCTAGAATGAATTGTGTGGGCGATAGCAGAAATAAACTCTTGTTGAATGGTTGGGGGCTGAAAATTATTTATAGTAATAATAAAATATTTTGAATATTATATTTTTTTCTTTTTGAAAATTCTCAGAAAAATTTCTTTCTATTTCTACAATAGAAATATGAAATGTGGATGAATGGCGACCAAGGATGGCGTTTATCTCTTTCTCTTTCCCACTTATATAAAGTGACGCTTAACTCCCACCCTCTCTCATATATATGTGTATTCTGTGAAATACTCTTTCCTTCGACTCGGATCGAGTAGGCATCCAGCACGGAGTATTCGGTTGTTTCCGTGCTCTTTCGTGTTTATTCGGCCCTGATAGAGCGTGTGTGTGTGTGTGTGTCTTTCTGTCTGGGCAACATCTTCTAGACCATAGCTTCCCAAAGTGGGCAATATCGCCCCCCTGGGGACGATGATAAGCTCAGGTTCAATCGGAAGGCGTTCTATAGAAATAAGGGGCGATCAAAGTCAAAAATAGAGCCGGATAAAATATAATATCAATGCAACAAGTTTATCCTTCTCAATTTTTTTTTGACTTTTCGCTATCTGAGGCCATATAGACATATAGACGATACATAACATATATAATTACGATACAATGATTCAGGCATTTTTATTTATATCAATTGGTATCCAATTGATTTAAATGAATTTTCTTGGGAAACGAACTCACATCCCTTTAAAGGTTATCAATACTAACAATGTTCTATCTTTAACCTCTCTGCCACGGGGGTGGAGGGTTCTCAAATTTTTAATTCTATTAAATATGCAATAAAAATTATATTTTGTAATTTTTAATTCTTTGTTTGTTAATCCTTTGTTAAATTTGTTATTCTATGTTGATTTTATTAAATAATTTTGTTACTTCATGCTCCCAGGTGTCTTATTTACAAAAGAAGCTTTCCGTTATTCATTTAGGTTAGACAGATTACAGAAATATAGTATCTACATTTCGTCTTTCTTGTTTGTGTGAAAAGTTAAAGAACCTATGTTCTAGATCATTTCTCAAAACTTTATCGATGAGTTAGAGGTCTGAAATTTGGTATATAGGTTTAGTTACAAAGACATAATAAAACAAAGCAAAAATTGACGCATTTGCAGAGGTACTTTTTTGAAGTTCAAACCTGAAAAATCAAAATATCTATTAAACTATTAACTTTAGTGAAATAATATTCATATACCAAATTGCTCTATTCATCACTTTGAACTTTTGTTTGAAAATTTTTTGTAACTTTTACGACTAAGATCAAAAAATTATATATTACACTGAAATATTTTTTAATATTTTTCGGGACAAGAAAACAAGCTGAGTTTTTAGTAGATTCTGGAATTATTTTGAACGACATAACGCATCTTCAATTCATTAAATTCTGGATATGTCTCGTTAAAAAATATTCAGTGAGAGGACATCCAGAGGACTTTTGTTTTTTATTTTCATCTAATCACTCTATTAAAGAAGAGTGCACTGCCATTTTATGTTATGGTATAATTTTCTTTTTTTCTTTAAGCAACTGTCAGTACACTAAGCGAAAGACACAGTTCGCACATTAATTAATTTAATGCGTTGGAGATGAATAAATTTAAAGAACAAATTAAATAAAAAAATGCTTCTCACTTCCAAAAACTCTTATATAATTAGGCTTCAGCTTATCTAACATTCTCTTATATATTATTTATTTATATAATTTATTTATATATTTAATGTAGCCTACTTATTTATATTTGAATATTATACACTTTTTTAATTCTACTTTCAGATTTAATGTTTATGAATCAACCAACTCCTATCAAACATATCTGTTTAAGAATCGGCGCTTTAAAAAATATCTTAACAAATTTGATCTAGAGGATATATCAGATAAAAACGCCAATAAAATTTACTCATGTCCACCTAAAAATAAAACGATGATTATATAAAATTGTCAATAATCAGCTCTTTTGATTATCTCTCCTCCTCACTATGGACAATTAATTTTCAAGTCAGCCCCGGTCCCTTAGACCAGAAGTAGAGCATTTGCTTCATGGTCCACGGGTCAGTGGTTTGCTTTTCTTTTTGAACGATGATATTTAAACTTTATGGGTTACCAATTAATTGAAATAAATAAGGACGGACAATGGTTATTGTCTCATTTAATATATTTGATAGATTCAATGCTTTTTTTAAACTATATTGTTAATTATTATTATATTATATTATTATTAGTGGATTTTAACCCGAAAATTTCCCTACTTTCCTTCCTCACACACAGACATATTGTAATACATATAGGCTCCAAATTCCATTTTTCTTTATGCTAGCTAACCTAGGTTTCTCACCTGTGAGATCTTGAAGTCATGCGATGTGTATCTACTCGATGGCCTTTTTTGCAATCCGTTAGTTGATAGGTATGATTGATTGGAAGGGAGTGGAGAAGAAATCTTCAGGACTTCTCCATGAGAATTCTTTGAGCAATATTATTGAGGTGGATTACCAAGGAATTGTTTATGCCCCCTCCCCCTTATTAAATTAATTAGGTTTAGATAGGTTAAGTATAAATTATTAACTATTGTATGATATTATTTATTTGTGAATATTTTAGTTTATTTTAGCTGATTAATTTTTATTTACATAAAATAGTCAAATATATTAGTTAAAAATTTTTTTAATTCGTTTTTAAGTGAAAAATAAAACTTATTTTGACTTGAGGTTGGAGAGACCCCATTCTCTCTCTTGGCTATGTCTGGCGGATCCGACATTTTTGAAGGGAACAACTTTATTTAATTTAATTTTTGTTCCATTTTTTTACTTTCTCTTTCATATATTACATATATAGTGAGAAAGTATTGCGATCGCAAAAAATCGATGTCAAAATTTCAACGGGAATTCACTTTTTGAGGTTCTTCTAGTCCAAAAAAATGGGTCTCAAAAAATGGTCTGTGTGTGAGTGTGCCTGAGTCGTTACTATTCTCTGGGTAGAAAGATACTTAGAGAGGATGAACACGACCTCCACTTTATTTATAAATAAAAAGGGAATATTATTATCAAGTGTGCATAAACAAGAACGAATCTTAGAAAGTTTATCCTATAAACAAACTCTTCCAAATAAACTCGAAAACGTTCTTCTTATTTTGAAAAGGATTTTGCGGGTCTCCTCTTCAAATCAGTTGACAAATTGACAAAAGTGCAGCTGCTAACATTCACAAAGAGTCCTTCAAAGGGATAAGAGGCAAAAAAAAGTGGAGAAATATTTTATATAATTTGCTTTGACGACGACGACGATATTCTGACCAAGTGGTTTCAAGCAATTGTTCATTTAATTGACACTTTCTTTAGGAAGACAAGATGTTTTTTTGAAGAGAAACCACACTACGTATTTCATTCACAAAACGATTGAGAAAAGACCGGATTTATGGTTCCACAATTTGGCATTAACTTAGACCTTTCTTTAGATACAATTGTGAAGTAAACTGGACGATATTTAGATATATCTGAAATCTAATAAATGTACTATATATGGATTGAAAAAGTCAGGGGAGACACACATTCTCAAAACAATTTTTTCTTGCCTTGTTATTTTTTGTCCATTTCAACTTTGTCTTTACAATTTTTTGGAGAGCCCTTTTTTTTTTTTTTAATTCCAATATTTATATTCTCCTGAATCAACTAATTTAAAGAGTACACCCGGGGCCAAATGGACCCAATCTTGCTAAATACGCCACTGGTCACTATAACATTTCACCATTAAGATAATAATAGAACTCCTGCAGTAGGTTTGTTGGTAAAAAATTCCACTTTTGAAAGGACGCTGCATACTGATTGATGAAGATAAACAGAGTAGACGCGAAAGATACAATCTTATATCCTATGATTATACGACTCCATTACCATAAAAATAGAAATAAAAAATTACATATGATGACTCACTCATTAAATTTATTCTAATGGCCTCTTATTCTCAAAAATATTCATATTTTATTATTAAACATTTTCTCCGCCGGTTCGGAAATATCAATGACTTCCTCTCCACCCACTTCTTTAAAAATTAGCCTAGTTTAATGTATGAATCAGATTTGAAAATTATTAACATTTAACATATTCATAAAATAAAAAATTTTATGATCAAATTAAACACCATGATTTCCCCCAAACTTTTTCTAAGAAATATCACGTGAATCATGGAAATTATTAATAATATTAATAATAACAATATCATAAATTATTCGCAACTTAATATGAAATCACAATCTGATGTTTGTTTAAAATAAAACATGAAATGAATAATAAATTTAGCATGAAATTTATTATTATTTTAAGACAGTGAAATTTCTTCACCATTTAATTAAAAAAAAATAGGACTTCTTCTTATCGCTTGTGCCTTTTAAGTGTCTAATAACTCAAGGGTTTGAGAAAGATTAAATTTGATAAAATCTCAAAGTCGAAATTTTGACTTATTCAAAAGCTCGGGCCCTAGAAGAAACGAAGCGAAAGGCTCAAACAATTTGTTTCTTCGTCCCGCTTTGTTTTTTTGTTTAAATTTTGGAAATGTAATTTAGAAATAAAATTTTATATTTAGATTAGATAAATAATTTTTGAAAACACTTTTACAAAGAAAATGTCATTTTATAACTAGCAGTTGGATTTTTTTTCAATAAATCAATCATGAAATAAAAATCAACTAGAGTTAATTTGGAAATTCAAAAGAAATTTATGTGACAGAAACTTACATGCTTTATTTTAGTGTAAATAATTGATTATTTCAATTTTAATCAATTTTTTTTTTATATATAGAAACGTTCAGTATTCTGATTAGCTGAACTTAAAAATTAATTTCCTTATTCATTTCAATCAAGCTCTGTCCCTTGGAGCAGAGCTTGTGTCTCGCTTTATGTTCTAAGGGTCAGAGTTCTCTTTCCACCAGAGGCAATAAAATTTATTTAAGTTATATTTATTACCAATTAATTTAAATAAATAAGTTCGGAAATGCCCTCAGATGCTAAAAAAGACAAAAAACCCACCGATGATTGTGGTTACTCATAAAATTTTTTCCTTGATTTTGGGTTCAATCAGCCCCACAGATTTTTCAGTGGTTATATCATTTTTGGAATTTTCTGCGAAATACCAGTATTTTCCGATAAAAGAATATTTAAAATTTTCCTCAATCCATCCTTTAAAATCATTATAAATTTCTCATATTTAAATAAACCAATTTAATTACATTTTTATGTATGAGCATCAACAAAAATTGTCAATTTTTGCAGTGATGTCCATATGTAGGTACGCATATAGGCAAGTTTTATTTCAAAATCAATCAATTTATTTTCAATTTTTTTCTCCAGATCACCAAATTTGATGTGCACTTTTATTTGCTCCGTTTTTCTTGAATATTTTATTAAATAATAAATTATATAAAGAAAGCAAGTATTATATTTGACTCAGTTGAAATGAATAAATTGCAAATTCGAGGATCTCGATTTCTTTATTATATTATATATAGATTTCTTCTTATATATATTATTTATATTCAATAATGAAATCGATAGGCTCGAAATTTACAATTTATTTAACTTGAGTACTTCACTTTCTTCATTGAATCGAGACCCCAAATGAAGTCATTCACCAAATCTAATGAAATTATATACATAAGGATTAATGAAATAATGTTTAATAACATATAATTAATATTTATTAACTCATATTTACAAAAAAATGGTGTCCTAACCGAATCAGGGTCTCTGCGCCCGAGCGTCATTTTTTTTTTTAAATAAAAAGGATTCACTTTTTCACGGCTGGACTATAATAATAAACACCGATGGTTTGAAAATATCTTTAGGCAATTTATGTAATAATTATACTATCTTGATTTTTTTATTATTATGCTTCTGAAATGCGATTCTTCATTCTTTGTATTATTATATAGATTTCTAAATAAAGTGTGAGGTAGGAATTGTAAAAAAAATATATATATAATAAAGTCTTTCGTGTTCATTCATCCTCGAGGTTCTGAGTGAGTATAAAAGTGTAGGCTAATTATTGAATAAATGTATTCCGAGTTTATTGGGGCCATTTGCCATGGGGCGCCCCAACATCTTAATTAAAGCGGTCCCACAAGCCAAATGCATTCATTAGGACTATTTTACATGTATTCGCTCTATTCATCAATTATTTAAAACAGGCATCTTCCATCTCTCTTTCGCTCTCTCTCTCTCTCTCTCTCTCTCTGCTGCTGATTTAAATTACAATTTATCAATCAACTTGTGCATACATTATACCCCTCGATGCCGTGTAAAATGATAACAAAATTGAAAGACTTGTCCTCTTATCTCACACGTTGTGTGTTGGAAAGGAATTCGACTTTTGGCCTAAGACGACCACTTATAAAACTCAAATTACATACAGATTAGCTTAGCGTTTTTTTTTTTCGTGTGAATCAGCGATTTAGCCGCTCGCCATTCAATGGGCTCAATGATTTCCAACCTATCTATAATGGACATTGACATATAATAAATATCTAAGAGGTGCATTTTGTTAGGTGGCAGAAGGTCATTAGCAACTGATGTGATTCTCATACAAAAGGAATTCTGGGAAATCTCTTGTATTGTTGCTGTTTTGCATGCTTTTAGAATTTAATAAATTGAGATTTTTTAATATCTTAATTTTTGACATTAAGGTGTAACCCGTTTTGCAGTTAGAGCTCAAACTAAAAAAGATAGAAAGATTATATATAGCTTAGAAAGAACACAAAATTCTATAAATATTAATATATGACTAAAGTGACCGAACGTACTTATATTTTCAGCACAGTACTGAATTTAAAGTTTCTATATTGAAAAACAGCTCTAAATATACCATTACATTATATCATTATTACAGTAAAAAGTATTAGAACATTAATTAAATACTTTAAATAAATGCAGCAGAAATTTTAAAAAATGAAGAATTATTGAAGGCGATTTCTTATCTAAACAAATATATATAACCGTTATTTTAAAATTATTACTGTATAAATTTGGTACATGGAATTAGTCAATATGCCATCTAAATAATTCATTTTTTCAATTCCTTAAAAATATTCGTAATTATACAGAATATTTTGGGTTTCTCATTAATAAAATAATTCAAACGTAGCAATTACATTTCATTGCAGTTGAGAAGTTTAACTATACTCGTATATATATGAGGGCTAAGTGTTTGAACTGATTGTGTTAGCTGTGAACTAATTTTTTTAAATTCATATTTATTATATATTAATCTGGAAACAAATTTTAATTTCTAACTTGTTTTTAGTGGCGCTTTCGGGCGCGTGTATTTTTTTTTTTTTAGATTTTTTCATTTGAATATTAAAATCGCGTGCAGAGAGAGAAGGAGAGAAGACTTCCAATGGCTTATTACCAAAACCAGTGCATAAATTAACAGCATCAGAGAGAGAAAGAGAGAGATCTTAGCTCATGTTTTCATCTACTCTTGTTAATAACTTGTTTTATTATTTAATCGCAAAAACTTTC
Organism: Anisolabis maritima; assembly: GCA_010014785.2. Lineage (NCBI taxonomy): Eukaryota > Metazoa > Arthropoda > Insecta > Dermaptera > Anisolabididae > Anisolabis > Anisolabis maritima. The sequence goes on from JAAAKE020054333.1 coordinate 9,223, forward strand.
GAAAAATCTTAATTAGTAGGAAATATTAACATTGAAAAATCGTAAATCATTTTTTTTTATCATCCCCTTTTTTTTCATATCTTTTTTTAACGAGCTCCTCTCTCATCTAGTGAATTTTTCTATTATTAAGATTATTTTTTTTTGCCATTGCTTACTGTCATTAATGACTTCTCACACACAGCTTCTTCTTCTTTTAATTAAATTCCTAATTAGCACCATGCTTTGTGAAAGTTTTTGGCACCTCGCAGGTGTAGCTACTTTTCGTCACGGGTGTAATTCCTTACACGAAATTTAGTCATCATGAATTATTATTATTACATTATTAAATATTACTTTTATTTATACCTATCTCTACTTCTCAAATTAAATATTTTATATTGCTATTAATAAATTAAAATTTTTAACTTTTTTCTACATTAATTTTATGATCTATAAAATATCTTTCTATATAAATATATAATCTAGTTTTGATTTCCTACGGCGTCCTTTTAAAAAATTCTCCCTGTAGTTTTTTTTTAAACATGTCTTGGTATATAAGGCCATCCACAGACAAATATTCTATGCTGATATATTTTTCAAAAATATATTTTGTATTTTTTAAAATTCTTAATATTCTTATATATCATTTATTTTCTCTTATGCATATAAAGCGAATTAAGTGCGGATTTGGCTTTTTCGTGAGATAAGGAGTTTTGCCACATGAAGGGGATCCGAAACTAGCTCTAGAAAAATACAAAACAAAATTTGAGACAGAAAAAAAATTTTGGTCAGGCCAGGATATCTCCTCTATTTCTTTAATCTTCCTCTATTATATATACCTCGAAAAATTTTTATTTCAAGAATAAATGATTAAATCCTTCAATTTATTTAAAAAATATTTTCATCTAATGTTCATTCCTTTATTTCTAGAGTACAATCCTAATGCAAAATGCCCATCACGAAAAATACTCGTTTAGAATGGTTCTCTTTATTGACCTGTCAACCAGCCTCTTCCTACTGGTTGGCTGATTGTCTGATAAACATATTTTCCTAAAACGTTGTTTTCTAACAATCTATATGCCATAAATAGTTTTGCAAATATAATGTTCTTTAAATATTCCATTTGCATTTTAAGTAATTTTCTTTTTCTTTTAAGTGAACAAGGGGAAACTTAATTATTTCTAGAAAAGCTAACTTTCTCTGATTTTAATGATATATTAATGTGTCTGTTTACCATAATCATCAATATACAAGTTTTCTAAAATGTCAAAATGTCATTGAACATGAACTCCTTAAGTGAATTAATTATTCTTAGTTAATGATTAACTATATATTAACACTAATTTCTCATTCATATTTATAAACCTAAGATAGGAAATATATTTTTATATGAATAAAAATATATTTAAAATCTTTACACCTTTTATATTTAATACCTGATTCAAATGAAAACTTTAATTATTTATTATGAGGAAAATGGGGAAAAATTATAAATATATCATTTTTAACATAGCGTCCATGACGTGCATATTTCTACAGCAGCCAATCGAGCACCGCAGTTTTCATTTCCTCATCGCTTCTGAAATACTTGCCTCCCATCTTTTCTTTTAAACTTTCTACACTACTCGGGCTGTAGGAATCATCGTACTGCGCTTTCATCCTCCAATGCATTTCTACAATTTATCTTTGCTATTCAAAAAAAGTATCACAGACCGCTGCTCTAACTCGGGGCATATCGACATTGGGGCTGCGATATTGCACTGACGCTGCTTCCTTCTTCCGTTTTGCAGCAAGATGCTGCTACCTTTTAGTCATTCATAAACTCCTACAAAATCATACATCATAAATGTACATCTTCTCGGAATTTTAAGATTTTCATATGAATCACCCTTATAAACTACCAATTCTATGACTCTTATTATTATGTTTTTTAATTTTAAGTCATTTTCGCCTGTGGAAGCTATTTTGACTATAGATTTATAAATATAATTTGAAAAAATCTGTATAGAGGGCTTCCGGCGGACTTGTTTCTCGGAAGCCACCTATCCGAGATTCTGCAGTGCTTGGCCTTGCTTAGTGACATTGATCTTGGTGGCTATTCCACTTCTCTCCGGGTCGACCTTTGCCTATTCTAAATACCGGCACATGCATATGTTAGGTCTTATTTGAGAACATCTCTCTCACCCAATTTGGAAAAAAAAAACAATTTAAGAAGATTGTTTTTGTTAGAAAAAGGGAGTTAAAAAAAATGCCAACTTGCCACCATTCATCAACCAAAGGCATTCATTTGTTGACGCTTCTGTTTCTGAGAAGTTAATTTTCTCGGGACAAAATGCACCCCTTGGCTATAATAGCTTTTGGCAAAAAGAACGCCTTCCTACCCTAACTAACTAAGCATGCGGTAACAAAAAAGTTTTTTCTTCTTTTTTTTTTTGTTAAAGGTCTCATTATTTTAATTATGGAAATATATTATCCGAAACAAAACAGCCCTTAAATGAGTAGAGACATTTAAATTAGTGGAAAAATAACAAGAAGTTTAATTAAGTGTTTATTTTATATTCTTTTTCTCATCCGATTATAAAATTAAATTGAGGCCGGACGTGTTTTGTCAAAAATTTAGTAATTTACAAAGAAACATGCCATTTCTCTTAGCAAATCTTCAAAGTCCAAAACAATTCTATATAATTGTAAGAATTGTCAACAGATTTGCAGGTCCTTAATACTTTTTTCTTTTGCTAAATTATAAGGAATTATCATTTTGGTATTTAGATTTTCCAGCCTCAATTATCCAAACAAACTCCACATTCATTTCAATTAGATTCTTAACAGCAAAAATTAACAATTATTTTTGTTAATTCTTTACAGAAAAAGTGCGTTCTTCATTCTACAATAAATTAACAAAATCTGGTATCGTTAAATAAAGCATAGCCAGACCCCATAACTAAATTTTAGAAGAAAGAAAGTTAACTCTCTTCCGCAAAGCAACAGGCCTTTTATGCATTGGAGCTTTGGAGCCACCCTCAAAAAAAGTTAAAAAAATTTCGATAAATTTATAAAAAAATCGTATACAAAATTTTCAGTCCTTACCCATATAGCGTTTATCTTCTTTTAATTAGCAGGAGTTAATTGCTGCCATGTTCTCCCTCCCTTAATGCAGCCTTGTCACACTGTTCATATTTTTTCCGGCTCATGTACTATACTATACAATTATTTTCATTAATTCATTAATTAAATTACACCCTCATTTGATAGGTCCTGTTTTTTTCTTCAGATTGGGATATTTCGATGTAATTAAAATGTGTTGTGAGGTCGAGCGAAATAAAATAGAATTTTTATTTTCATTTATGTTTAGGGTTGCCAGATTTCAAATTTGGTCTCGCGGGACAAAAAAATTGCAATTTTTATAAAAAAAAAATTTTTTCACAAAATTAAGATTTTGACATATCATTTTTTAATCTCTAAACTTATTTTAGTTTTTTAAAAACATACATAATAAAAAAACAATCGAGTTTTTTATTTATACTATTTATACAATAAAATTACCTGCACCTAACGGTAGACAGAGAAAAAACTATATATGTATATTATATAAAAAATGATGAAATTATACCAAATTATATACAAAAAATATAAAAAAAAATTATTCAATATTTATCATTTAATTTTACTTCATTAGGAATGGCCGAACCTTGTTTTTTTTTTAAGAAAATTTGGAATTCCGAAATTTTGTTTAATCATCAACTCGGCTTCTAAATTTTTTCAAATCAATATATTTCTATCTTTACGCCAAGAACTCGTCATCAGACTAAAAATCCTTTCAGATGTTGCATTTGGTTGTGGAATAGAAAACATGTATTTAATAATTTTTAAAAATTGTGGAGAAGAATTAAAAAAAAAAAAAACTCATTTTTGATCACACCGTAATTACCGATGTTCGAAATGCATATAATTTAGGAAAGAAATACATTTCAAAAAAAGCATCCATCACATTTTATGATATTATTTTATTATTTTACAATCAAAATCTTTTAATTTGTTACCTGCGGGACATTTAAATATTTTTGCGGGACGCGCGACAAATCACTCTTGTGCGGAACTGCGCATTGCGGGACGTTTGGCATCCCTTTTTATGTTATATTCTCTGCGGTATTCTAACTGCAATCTCACAACAGATCGTACCATACACTATTCTACAATTCCACATTCCTTGCAATTAAATATATAAATATATAAAAGACGAGGGGAGATCAAAAGTTGTCAAATAAAAAAAACAAAAATTGTTTTTATTAATAAAATTGTTGTCATTTCGACCGATTTTTCATCATAATCACGGAGAAAATGTTAATTCTGGCAAGTCAAATTTTTAATTTTGCTGTTTTTATTTCCATTTATTACCATTCGTCGTCTTCAATTTTCTTCTTTTTAAAAAAATAAATGCATAAAGTCCTTAAATGTAAAAATGTAAAAAAAAAAAAACAGATAGGATAGGGGAGCCTATACAGTCCAAATGAATTGACATGATTTTTTCGACCTTTGTTTATATTATTTTCATAATTATAAATCCACCTTAATTTATAAACCTAATTATTAAGTAGACAGTTATTTTTCTTATACTCTTCACGATTCTGGAATTTGATAATTTATTCGCACACTTCCAAACCTTAGGGAGTTCAAACACGAATTGACTTAGAATAAAAAATCATAATAAAAAATTAGAATTCTATGATAATTAGATATGAAATTAATTAAAATAAGAAACTTTTTATTAAACCGAAAGTTAACTATTAATCGATTTAATAGAGTGATGGGAGCGATTTATATTAATCATCTATAATATACAAATTTCGAAATTCTTAATGTTGGTTGGTTAAAAAAAAGAACATAACATATATGATAATAACTTATAATTGGATAAATGGTAGTAGTGCAAACCACCATTAGAGAACTCGAATCGAATCGTTGATATATCGAAGTGTCATAAATCACTTGGATCTTAAAAACCTGCTATCAGATAAACGCATCGCGCTTAACGGGATTCTCTCGGCTAAGGACCGTTTTGAAGGAATTACTTGGACTTAAGAGAGAGGGAGAGGGAGAGAGAGAGCCTGGAGGACCAACCAGACAGACTAGCCGGAACAACCAACCAGCCAACTTCACAAGGAATAAACCTGGAAAAAATTGTCCAGTCATTTCGAGACTCTTTTTTTATGTTTAAGAATTTTATTCCATCGACGAGAGAAAGAGAGAGGAAAAAAAATTTATTTCTTCGTCATCACTGATTAATTGATTTGTGATGTAGATCGGTTTCTCCAACACTTCTTCACACATCAGACAGCTCACTAATTATCGGTAGCGTTGCCTGAGCTCACGATTTTAGACATGCCTAAATATTTAAATTTAATGAACATTTACATAAATTCATTATTTATCAATCCGATGAAATTATAGATAGCTCAAAAAAAAGGTGAAAACAAACAATAGAAAATAAATCGATAATCTTTTTCTAAATCTCCAAAATGATTTTTTTTTTGTTATTCTTATAATGTTATTTTTTTTTAAATCAAAAGCATTGAATCACTGACTAGGGATCTTGTCGAGTTATGTGATAAAAAATTCATGGCTTTAAAAATTCCAAGTAAATAAAAAAAATCAATTTAATTTCGGCTAGTTAATGCTAAAGACATACGTAGAAAAAATTGTATTTTTTACTTTTAACAGTTATTTATTTTATTGAGAATCAGTTAAAAGGTGTCCAGGCGGGCATTACATTAAAAATTCAAATCAAATTTCGCCAATCGTTCCAATTTTTACACCTCTATTTAAAATTTCTTTAGTACTGAACTCTTGGCGAAGGGATTCTAGCGATGCCAGCGTTGTGCCTCACTGACTGACAGTGTTCGCAGCGCCCAGTGTTTTTGAGAAAATCTGTCAACGTGGGTGGTTACCTCTGCTCTGATTGGTTTGCGGACCGCCAGGCTTATAGCCCCCCCCCCCCCCTTCCCACTTCGCGCCTTTACTCTTCCAAAATGAAACTAATTCTAAATAGAGTATGTTATAATTTTTCAGGTCTATGTGAAATCTATCCATGTTTTTTTTAATACTCCAGTGCAGCAGTTGCAATTAAAAATTCTAATACAGAGCCCAAAATTTTGTTGTCAATATTGTAATTTCATCTGTCCTTCGAATGAAGACTTCAAGTTTTTTCATTTTTTTTGAAGATGGAGATATACGGCTTGTTATTATTCTGTTAATTTTTTCTCTTCTGAAGGGCCATTTAGGCCAAATATGTCCAGTCCTCTTAAGATTAGCCCTGATGAATGAACATGCCCTTATGATTTCCGAAAACAAGCAAAAATAAAATTGTTTTTTATTAAACTTCCTAGCAGTAATAATAATTACACGATTGGGTAATCCTATTCAGAAATTACACTTTTTCAATTGACACTATCCTAAAGAGTTTCCGCTTTTCTTTTTTTTTTTTTATTTATTATCTATATTTTCAACCCTTTCCTAGAATTGGTCTAAGAAGCAAGGGATGATTAATAAATTAAGATTTAATCCCTTCAGTTAAACGAATCATTTTTCAAAGCCAAGGACATTAAAACGACATAGAAAAAATTCCTATATGTAGGCTATATATAATTTATTGTCTCTTATTCGGATTCTCCTTCCATTTGGTGTTTCACACATTCATTAATTCATTATTTAAAATTGAATAATAAAACGACGTTTATTCATAAAAAGATATTCTTAACTGTCATCGTTGAATCTATTATCACTCTATTATATTTATAAATCCTCTTAACTTTTTAAATATGTGATCTTTTAAATTAAACGAAAATATATGAGCCTCATATAAAGTTCTAAACGATTATTTTTTTTAATGGAAATTCGACCCTTAGCTCCAGGTGTTCGATAAGAAAGATATTTTTCCATTATTAAATGTAGTTAAACTTAAACACCTTTTAACTTTCTCTAACAAGAAATTGATGAGAACTAAATTATATATAATTTAATGAATATTTTTTTACTTACTTTTCAAACCATAGTATTATTTAAGAGACTGTAAATCTATAACCAAGAAATTAAAACTAAGAGATTACCTTGTTTTTTTTTCTTTTTTTTTTATTATAAGTTAGAGCCGAAAGACGAATGGACAATTATTTTTTTTATGCTTTATAAATTAACATATTAACCATTACTTACATAAATAACAACACTTTGAATTTAGACAACCAAATAAAGGCATCGTCGAAAAACTAACAAACTAAAGTTAGAAAAATTTTTTGTTGATTATATTTCTTTCATTCATTGATCGAATTTGAAAAGTAAAATAAACGTAAAAAGAAAATATTGACAAAATTAATTAATATAAAAAAAGATCCTCTGGATATATAATATGAAAAAGCTTATTTCATTAATTTACTTTTTGCCGGCGGACCTGGGCGCGAGAACAGCCATGAAGATCTATGTTGACAAACAAGACCAAGCAAGGCTGAAACTCGGATGGGTGACCCCGAGGAACAAGGCTTTTGAACCTTTGCCGCAAGCCAAGGATACTATTTCTTCTAATATAAAATTGTATATTTATATAGTCATAATGGCCTTAACAAAAATGATTTAAAATTAAAATTTAAAAAACCCTTTTTTTTTTTAAATATATTAATATTTAAAAATGATCCCTTCAAAGTAATTCTATACCCCTACATTCAAGACCTTTAATTTAAGACCATTCCTGACTGATGGAATTAAAGGCAAAAGTTAATCAGCCGGAGATACAGGATTTTTTAAGTCTTTTTGGCATATACATTTTTTAAATATTTAATTATATATATATAACGACGATATTATTTTCGAGCAGTATTTATTTAAACCAATTATATATCAATTCGATTTTTCATTTGATTAAAAGTTGCACTTAGTTCCTACTTAAGTAAATTTGTTTTTAATAAACTATTTATTATACAAACCCCTTTTATATTAGGATTTAATTTTATAATATTTAGATGTTTTTATTGATTCGGTTCACTCATTTGTGTCAAGAACTGAGAGTAATTCTCATAGGAATAATACTTAGGAGGGTTTTCGTTACCTTCTCCAGAAGGAGGCATCACTTCTAATACGAATTGAATAGATTTTTGAGTGCCTTCAACTCAGGATTATAAGCTTAGCTTATTTATCTCCTCATTTAATCGCTTTTCTTTCTCTTGCGTTCTCTTGTATTAATTATGTATATTTTAATTCGATATAAAAGAGCCGATTCCTGATTCCTAATTTTTAAAGAATTCTTCACAAATTTTTAATGCTCTCTCTAGTAGCTAATAAATCGATAGGATCATCCCAAATATAACTTTACATAGTAGTGACCTTTTTTGTTTTTTTTTTTTAATTTGTTTAATGAACTTAATAAGAATGATTGCTCTCTTTTAGTAGAAATTATCTAGAAATTTGTTATAGATTCTACTAGAAGAATAGAAATTTTTTTAATAACTAAATTTAATATTATTTGCTTGTCTAGTAAATGCAATAAAGATTTGAAGATCAAGATACAAGATAAAAAGGGATGTTTCAAAAGGGCATAGTTATTTATTCAGTAGAGGGAAAATTTTAGGTCGGGTTGACATATTTTTTCGACAATTCGTTAAAATCAAGATACAAAAAGAATAAATAGAACTCCAGGAACCTATATGTACAATGCTAAACAAAGAAAGTTTAGCAAATCTATTTTCTGATCAGTTACGAATATTATATTTAAAGATTCTTTTTAATGGGTTCTTGTTGATGGCTTGATCGATTTAACAATTACCCATTCGTCTAGTTCCTCGGGTAAACAAAAACAAATTCACTCAGATGCTCAAACCAAGTGCGACCTATCATCAGCTAACTGGCCCCTATACAGGAGACATATCTGCGAAAGATTAGAGATCTCAAACATACAAACAACTGAACAGTTAGAATCAGCGGCCAATAATATTACCAACATAATATCCACAGCTGCATCCATATTTATTCCTAAAAAACCACCCAAAGGAGACCCATTTCCACCTGAAATAAAAAACATAATCACAGAAAGAAATAGTTCCAAAATTTTGAAAATTCTACAAAAAAATTATTTAATTTTGAGTGTGCGTGGCGTTTGTTCACGGGGCAATTAATCTGAAAATTTTCGATTAAATTTTCAAGACTTGGAAAAAAATGTAAAAACCAATAGATGTTTGATTTAATTCAAAACATATTCCATCTTCATTTTAAAAACAGAATGATAATAAAATTTAATAAAGAAATACGAAGACAGAATAATAATAATAATACTTAAACTTGGGAGAAATATTTTATTTAATTTAAGCACCTATAAATTATTACGTATTGGATTAGAATAGTTTAATAATTTAAGTGATCTTTGTTGAGTGTGAATAAGAATTTCCATAAATAATATTCACATGAATAATAATAACAAGTGGGAATGTGAGAACTTGCAGTCTCTCTCTCGAACTAATGCTAACAACTCTGACTGAGCCGCCACCCTGATTTACATACATTAACTAATAGAAGGGACGGATGGTCACTCAGTTCATTGTTCCAAATGACATTTGGAATTGGTTTTGCTGGCCCCCACCGATATCCATCAGGTACCAAGTGCCGAGTACATTTCCATAGAACATGTTCTAGGCGGAACTAAGGTGCCCCGGACACAATGCTCACTCGCGATAATCGGATCGCGTTACGCGATCAATCCGAATAAATTAGTCAAGATATTTGTTGTATTGAACAATTGATGACTCGCCCAAGACTACAAACATCAGTAGGATCATCAGGTGGGCGCAGGGAAGGGGTGTCAGGTGTTGTGTAATCATCAATCTCAAAAGGGCTGAAAAATATTCCCAATGTAGAGGCGGGATAAACGAGAATTGTTACTATGACTATTTATTTTCTTTAAAATGAAATTAGTAATTTTTACACTAAGTACTCTTCTTTTCAAAAGCGGCGCTTATTTAATTAAAATGAGGTAGGTTTACAAGGGATCAAGGACACAATTTTATAATTATCATTCTCTCTTTTTATTAAAATTCTGTCTAGTGATTAGATTGTTGTCAAAAAAGAAAATCGAGTTTTCATAAGTAAACTTTTTTTGCTTTTCTGACGTAGAGCAGGACCAAATAATTAGATCCTATAACAAATGAATATAGTTTATACCTAATATTCTTCTTCATAATATATATAAATATAATATAATATATAACTGCAAAGTCTTCATTTGGTGGTTAACTTATCTAGTCCGGAAATTATGGCCCCTTGTCCCGTTGAAATTTTATTTAATTTCCCTTAATATTTATAATTTCTCACCATGGCATTTCTTAATTACGTTTTTT
>JAAAKE020054444.1:0-48967 GCA_010014785.2 Anisolabis maritima
ATCACGAAAGGTAAAAAAAAAAAATCGATATCGAGATTTCATACACGTTTTGAGGTCTCCTGAGTCTAAAAAAATGGTATGTTTGTGTGTGTGTTTGAACAAGATTTCTCAAAAACCAAAACTTATTCCAGCTGAAATTTTATAAATCAACTAGATGTCCACGGCGCTTGGGCCTTGAAGCTTTTGAATAAAATCGACTAACGCGTACTAGATATTCTGTATGTAGTGATGTTTTTTTTTTCAATTTTCTCAAAATTCATACTAACAAATTTGATTGAAATTCAAAAAATAATTATTTACTAGATGATCTTTGAAATATGTTAACCCTTACCCCCCCCCCCCCCCCCAAATTATTTGGAACCCACTTTACTGATGTACTTTTTTAGTTTTTGCTGATTTTCTCTTAAACCATTCTGGCGATTTTGATTAAATTGGCTGTACATATAATAAAGTAAATGATTTCGAAGATGTAATAATCATTTTCCATCTCAAAATAGTGGAGCCCTCAATTTTGGATTTTAAGAAACCCATAAAAAAAAGACAAGACAACTCGTTGCTATGGTAACAAAGTATAAAAAATTTTTAATTCCTATTTTGATAATAAACGAGATTTAATTGCCAATTTAATTTTTTTTATAATTATAAATATTTTCCTTTGGATAAATTTGGATTAATCAAATTTATGGTACCACTCTTTCCCCTTAGAAAACTGATATTCTACAAAAAGAAAAAATATAACGACACAAAAAATCTGGTGTGACAGCACATCACATTACTTTTTCTTGCGTAATTAAATTTTAATTGTAAATTTAAGCAAAGCGCAAAATAAAATTTTAAACTAGTCTATAAAATTGAAAAGTAAAATGAGAACTCGGAAAATGCAGAGACTTGAGCTTTCTTGGTGAACGGACGTGAAGTTTTAAGGAAAAACGTGAAAAATATATCTTTTCTCATAATTCGCACAACTTTTACTTGAAATACCTTTCTCTAAATTAATAATTATAGTTTAAAAAATAATACAATTAGATTTCCATTTGATAATATAGATAAAAAGTCAATGCAATTAATTTTCCATTGTTTTTCTAAAAATATATCATTTAAACTTTATATATTTAATTTACCTGGGCAATTGAAGCTTTACTTTCTTTTTTACAAGTAGCTAATAGATCAATTTGGCCTCTTAAAATTCTTACATTCCAAGTAAAATTCTCTTGAATCCGGTTGTATTTTTTTCCCTTAACATTGAGTAGAGTAGCTAAATTCGGTAATTCTTCATAAAATTCTAATAAAATATTCAATTTTCTATTTAGTTCTTCAATTAGGCGATCTCCATTATCCAGCATGTATTGTAACTCAATCATGGCCCTTTCAAATGTTACTATTGAGCGATGTAAATGCAAGGGCAGGTTGCTCGCCTCAATTTTCAACATTGGTAACTGAAATATATTTCTGATTAGAAGACAAAAGTATTAGGAATAAAAAAAAAAAAACTAACTTAATTGGTATTTATAGGTTTACTTTACTGAATTTTTATTATTTTATTTATTAAAAATAATTTTTTTTTTAAAAAACAAGATATAGTAAATGCCAACTTTTAAAGCCCCTAGGTTTTGGTATAATGTAATGAATAAATATTTTTGATAGGATACAAAGAATTCGCAGGTGCAAGCAAAGATTATTTCTTTATAAACATTTCATCGAATTCCTCATATTCAGAGTTGAGCAAAATACATCACATCATGTATTTGAAATACATAAAAATAAATATTTAACAAAATATATTTGAAATATCAAATACAAAAATATCCTTGAAAATGAATGTGAAATACAATATTCAAAATACAAAATACATTTATATCTTATAATTTTTTTGTTTTTATTGAAAATTATTGAATAAATGTGATTATTTTAATTAACAAAATTTTAATTTTAAATATATAATTAAAACAAATGTTTACAGAAAAAAAAGTGATGAGTAGTCCTGTGCAAAATAATCGATTGATTTAAATAATCGACTAAGATCGGAATTTAGAACTGATTTTTACCGATTTTTTTTATCGAAATCCATGATACTCTTAAATTTATTTTCAGAATTGATTTGTTATTTCATTAGTAATGTATGGTCAATCACCATCCCGGCCCTGGCTGTCTTAGAAAGTCTCCCTCAAAGCCCCTTTAAATACTCCAGTAGAATGGAATATTTTTGAATGTTTATTTTGGAAAATAATATTATTTCTTGATTAAAATAAATATCTATCCACAGATTATTTGTGATTAGGAAAGAGTAGAGGCTTTTATGAACACAGATAGGCTCAACTTTCAAAATACGGAGATGCTTAGAAAATTATTAAAAATTACGGGACCAAGTGGATCCGGTCCAACAAATTTCTGTAGGAGAGCTCTAGTAAGGAAGGGAGGAGGTCTCTCCCAATCCCACTATCGTATTTTCTCTCTTTCTCACTGATAATAACGGGAAATTGGTGTTTAGTGAATAAACACCTTAAAAATTTCAATATTTCTGTTATAATATATTATTAAAAAGAATAAACTAAATTGGTTTTAAAACATTAACTGATTAATTTCGTTAAATGGTTAAAAAGAATAACTAAGGATTTAGACAAAGTTAATTGGAATGTTTTTTTACCGGTTGAAAATTTTTAATGAATCATTTATCTTTATTTAATATCTATGAAATTTTTTTATCTAAATTGACAAATCGAAATAAAATTTTTTCTGAATTCAATGATATATATCAGAAAAAAATTTTAATTCGATTTGTTGGCAAGAAAGCAATTTCGGTTTTTATTACGCTATTTGTGCAAATAGATGGTTTGCAGACTTCAATTGTGGCCGTAGTTCGGTTAAGGACGAATTTCGTGAAAGTCGTCCAAAATTGGTTGTTGTTCCGGAAAACATTGACTCTGTGCGTGAACTTATACTGGAATCATGAGATCGAGGTATCCTTAGGCAGTAGTGGGACCAGCACACATTCAATATTGCATGAACATTTGGCCCTCAAAAAGATTTGTTTATGATCTCAAATATAAAAGGGAACCCTATAAATAAACTGTTCTTTTCATTAGATGTTCTACGTATATATTCTTCGTAAAGTAGATGAAAAAGTAAGTATTTTCTTATCAAAGTCCAAAAGTATTTGAAATACAAATATTATACTATGGCTTTACGATTTCATGTATTTGAAATATGTCCAGTTCTGCTCCTAGCAATTCCACCAGAGTTACCAATCGTTCCGTATTTTCTGGGAGTCTCCAGTAATCAAAGATTATTTTGTTCCGCGTTCTGGGACGGGAAGATCTAGCTCAGGACGTTATTTGGCCCATATTTTGATGGTTAATGGGAATGATTAAATTCTAATAGACTTACTTATACTAAATCATTAAGAAATACTAGTCAAAATGTGTTTAAAAAATGTCAAATTTAGAAAACTAACGGAGGAGAAGGGTGAGGGGTGAGGATTTCCACCACGAATATTATAACATTTGTATGTTTAGTTAAGCGTAAATTTTGAAATAATTACTTTTATGGTGTCCACTGAGAGTATTTATTATTTTTTCTGCTCTTTGAGGGTCTTTTGGGAAATGATGAAAGATGACTTTTTAGAATAAAAGCTTTCACATTTGTTAGTATTATTAAATAAATTAGATTTTCGATTTAACTGTTGTTAATTTTTACAACGTCATTCTGTGGCCTTCTTCAGATACAATCCAGATACAAATCACAAAGAGTCTTAAATCTGCAGTCTCTAGATATCTCTAGATATCTAGATGTAAGATAAATTTTACCTGAAGAAGACCACAAAATGAGTGACCGAGACATTGTATTTAATACAAATAAATTAGATTTAAACCGAAATCCAATTTAGTTGTAGGGACACAAGTTTAATTAATGGGCTTCCCTCCAAACTTAGCGACACATTGTGCCTCCTAAAAGCTAACATCTACTCTTTCACTAAATACCTGGTTTAAAAACTTTGAGATAGGGAAGGTCTCTTGAAATTCCGAAGCCAAATTATTTTTTTTGACCATTCTAGTCCACCTGCCTATCTGCTTTTGCCTCATTAAAATAGCAATTTGATCACTAAAATAAATTGATTTTACTGTTGTCAATTATTCAAATAATTAATTTCACTTATTTGTAAAATTATATCAGATCAAAGAACTATAGTCATAGATATGTGAAAAGGGAGAAAGTCAGCTAGTAGGGTAGCCTCTATCGAAATAAAACTCCCAAAATATGAAACGTTTCGGCTTTAATTAGATAAAGCCATTATCAGTCTTTAGAAAGTATAAGATATTAAAATCTGAAGACTTCGTCATATCAGTACTGATTAGCATTATTTTATCTATTACACTTAATATATGTTATATATATTTATATATATATATATATATATTTGTGTATTGTAATATAGAACAAATCTATCCGTGATTTTAATGTCTTGAACATTGAATCTGCATTTATTCTCTAATGACTGATGACGGCTTTATCTAATTAAAGACTAAACGTTTCATATTTTGGGAGTTTTATTTCGAGAGAGGCTACCATACTGGCTGACTTCCTCCCTTTTCACATATCTCTGATCTGTATACAGCCACCCATCTCATCGTGAAGAACTATAGTCATTTTTTATCAATAGCAAAAGTATAAATACCCCTTGTTGTGTATGGATACAGATGGAATGAATTTGAGGACTTGCAGACAATCTTTGCAAAAGAACGCGCAAACATTGTTTCATATTAGCAGTTTCATTCAATCCACATTCTGCTCTCAAGTCCTCCATGGCGCACTCGGTATCCTCACGAACTTTAAGTGCTTCTTCTAGAGACTGTGAGATTCCTTCCTAAAAAGAGAAATCATAATTTAATTCATTAACAAATAATTTATTTATTCAAATGATTTCTAAGTTTTATATATGAGCATTCCCATTATCATGGATATAACAAGTGTACAATTTCAAATTTTAAAATATCTATATTATTATATCAAAGACAAAGTTTGGTCTCTCTGTCGTTCGGCCTGTCTCTTTGTAAATACTGGACTGTAGAGTTTTTTCCAATGTGTATAAAATTTTTTGGGGAGTTTTAGGGTATGAATAATTCAGATTAGAGGTAGGGAATCCCCTTTTTAGGGGGATTTCAATTTGATAAGAAACTGAATATTTCCGATATTTATGGATGAATGGGATTTTTTTCAGTGCAGAAAATTTTACAGTGTAGGGCGGAGATTATGAGTAATTAAATTAGATTAGAGAACCTACCTTTGTAGAGGGTGGAAAGTAATTTTCTTTGGAATGTGTTAATTTGAGCAAGCGTGGACATGATTTTGATAGTATTTATGAGACTTTCCCCGGGATATAAAAAAATAAGAAATAACATTACTTATAAACACATCAGGCGGCGTTTACCCCCCCCCCCCTCCTCTATAAATTAATTTTTTTATTTTTCATCCAATTTTAATAAAATTTGAAATGAGGCTTACCCGAGGTATAAATAAGTGAAAAATAACATTTAACACTTCAGGAGGCGTATGTAAAAAATGTCAGAAATGAGTGAAGGTCACGTGAAAAAGAGGAGGCACAGGGCCCGAGCCAAAATGTACATATGTAAAAAAAATGTCTGAAATGAGTGAACATGAGTCGCAGAGTCCGTTTGAAGAGAGACCAAATCCAAAAAGTACACAAGTAAAAAAATTATCCGAAACGAGAGTCGCGTCATGTGATTAAGGGGAGACGCAGGGTCCGCCGAATAAAAAATTAATAATGATACAATTATTTAATAAACTTTTTTGACCACCTTAGCATAACTTTGGATTCAGATTCTATCTAAAAATTCTAAAATGCCAATAAAAAGATAATCAGAAAAATTTTCCACAGGAGACAGGGGGTGCAGAGTGAAAACAAGAGTGAATAGCAAAACTATTTAAAAAAAAATAATGGCCTATGGCAGGAATTGAATGAATTTGTATTTAACATGCCATTTTGAATTAGTGAAGACCATTTATCTAAGCGCTTAGGTGAAAATATGAGTAATATTTCAATTATGTAACGATTTATCTTGTGAGAAAGAAGTTAGAGAGTTGAGAATATAAAATGACTTACTTATAAGATAGATAAGATAGCTTCCCTGAGAGTACAAAGAAAAAATCTACCAATAGTTTGGAATTGGATAAGATAGACAAAAAGTAGACTGTTCGATCAGAATGAAAACCCGGCGAGTGAAAGAGACAATTCTTGTTAATTCAACTACACAGTATGAATCGAAACACTTAGGAGGGGTGATCTCTGCTCCACTACTGGGTCACTCCCTCTTGCACAGCAGTTGGGTAAGGATTGATTACTGCTACTACCCCCACCCCCTTCATCCTCCTTAATGCTAAATTTTCTTGTCTCTTCTTCGCTGATGTCCACTCTGTCACTGGGAGAAAGATAGTAATCTAGAGTTCGTGATGAATATGAGGGAAGGGGTTTTATCTGAACAACTCGCCTCTAGGTTACCTAGTAATTATACCTTCACCGTCTAGGTATGCTCTGAAGTGAAATGCAAACATGTATTGACATGTTGTCATTGGAACTTCATACAACTAAAAGGTGATGTCATATCGAGCGAGCATGATGAATAGAGTATAGTGAGGTTAATGGAATACAGTCTAATACTGTCCTATAGGACCTTATTTTAAAATTACCTGTTTAAAATAAACTCATATTAGTCAATATTTACTTCAATCTTAAAAATATAAATGTCAAAAAATTATATTATAAAAAAATTCATTATAGTAAATCACTTGACCATTTATTTAATAATATTAATAATATTATTTTCTAAAATTAAGGGAAAATTCTTTCCGTTACATAGAATTACGGATAATCTATAAATTCTAACCGATTGGTAAAATGGCGGTTTGGAAGTGTGAATTTGACCAAATTCTACTCATCAGCCATTTACAGCCATATATATAGTCAACTGAAAACTTAAACTCATAAGAGGTACTTGGGTAAACAGCCACGGGTGTAAATCACGGGAGATCGTAGGTTATTCCCCGGCGAGTGCTTAGTTTTTTTAAATTTACGATCGCATAATTATTATTTTTGTATTCTTAAATAAATATATGCATATTCGAAACTCTTATAAAAATAAATATGTTAGATTAAAAAATATTCTTGCCATATTGATATAGAAAAATTAGATTTCTAATAAATTTTAATTAAATTTTCCGTTTAAATATTCAATTGGGAAGGATGCTCATTAGCGCGGGCTTTCCTTAAGATGTTATTACAAAATATCACGTGGAAAAAACTATTGTAAACTTCAGAACACAAATGAACACCTGTTAATAAAATATATTAATTATTATTACCTTTAAAATATCATCAATTTGTTTCAAGCCAACCAACCGCACATCAGTGTGTAATTTCTCGACTTTTGATCGTTTTTTGAATGCTTTCTGAAAAAGAATATAATATAGTTAAAAGTTACCAAGTTACATTATATTTCTCATATACCTACGCCTCCTCCTCTTTTATTAGTTATTTTAATATGAACAAATAATGAAGCATTTTCTAATGGCTCTCCTATGTTTGAAAGTAAGCGTATATGTCGATATCCTAAAAACATTAAAAGTTAATCAATAATTTTAAATCAAATATCATAATTTTAATATTCACCTGTTTTTAAACATTCAAATGGAATGGTATATTGGCCTATAAAGTCATCTCCTATAAATTCATCATCTAAAATGACAAATCTTATAACTACAAGTTCTGGAAGCATTAATTGAAATTCAAAATTCTCTTCAAAAATTGGACTATCCCCTTCGTTAGAAACCGTTCGTGTTTTTCTCTCTTAAAAAAATAATAAATGATTATTTATGCTAATTATAGTTTAGATTAAAGAGCAAAGAAATGAGAGTTTACCAGTACAATCTGCAGGAATACCATAAACTTGCACTACAACATAAGGATCGATGACATCCCCTTTTGCCGTCGAACCTCTTGGACGTGGAAGTTGCTGGCCGCTGATGATCTGAAAATAAAAAGAAAGTAATGTTTACAGTAAAATCTAGTCTACATTAACATGGATCAAATATGGAATAATTTAAATGTTTATGTTTTAAATTTACAATCTATTCATTTGACTAGAGAAAAAATAATTATAATGAAAGTAATTTTTACTAGGACTATATATTAAGTTTTGACAGTAACGACGCTACATGGGAGGAGGGGGCTTTTGTGCATATTAGAGCACCTGCCCCTCTGCCCGCACCTCAGCCAAAAATCAATAATATTTAGAATTTATTTTTAATGCTTTTCATAAAAAAGAACAAAAGTTCTAATTTACTCTTATTTTTTTTAATAAAAATTTTGTCTCTCAAGACGATAATAGTGAATTTAAAGATTTTTTGATAACGAATAATTTAGTTGAAAAAAAAAGAAAATTAAAACAAAAACATTTTGAAAAAAATGTTTTTCAATAAATTTTGGCTTATCAAGAAAAAATATTAATTTTATAATGAATATAATTATCCGTCACCGAGTTTTGGGTAAAACTAGGAAATAGTCCCCATCACGTGACAAAGGAAAAACGTTTGAGGTAAAGTACCACTTCCGGTTACCGGAAGACAATTCGAAAAATGGTATTTTCGGACTTAGGAAGGTCCAAAACGTCAATAACAATCAAAATGTCGAGTTCGAATTTTTGGACGATTACAATACTTTCCCTATACTACGAAAGTAGAAAAGGTTAAAATTTCAACTATTAATATGCAAAAAAGGATCCGTCTTTGCACTTTTAGGCACGTTCAAATTAGAGACAATTATGTTTTTAAATTAAATCTTTTATAATTATTTTGCCAAATCATAATTCAATTTCTTTTAATATAAGAAATTGTGTCTTCACCAGTTTATCAAAAGCTTCGGCCTAAGCAAAATTAAAAACAATGGAATCTCCTCCATAGTTTTATTTATCCATCAATTTATTTATCTTGAAAAAAAATAATCACAATGAACAGAATAAGTATTGCCATTTGTCCAGCCCATTCACCATTTTGTTCATTTGTTAATGTTAATTAACTATTTTTTTTTATTTATTTTTTTTTCTTGTATTTTTTATATTTGTTTTGTTAATTGTTTGTTGTTTTGTGTTATGTAATTTATAAATTTGTATTTGTGTTTGATTGGACCGAATCAACCACCGAGGACTTGTGCCTCTAAGCAGGTCGTAAATAAAATTTATTTATTTCATGCAGCATGAATTCCTGCCCAGAATATCTTCTTTTGCTCTCCTATTACCGCTTAGTCTTCATCGTATCTCAAAACCGTATGAAAAATTCATAAATTCTTTTATAAAGTCTTTCGGTATTAAAATATAGTTTTTAACTTTGCAGGCTATCCGAAGGTTAGATAGATATAATAATCCGCAATAAAATCGAAATTGAACTGGTTACCAAAATATGTTTTGAGATTCCTGAGCAAAAAGTAATCGGCAAAATGGTAATCATATTCTTATAATCTGTATTAATTTTTCCAGGCCCAGAATTCAGCTTTGCAAGAGGTATATATTAATTGTGTTCACTGGAAAAGTGGAGTTTTTGATAAAAATGGTTTTTAGAAGGGGTGGGGGGGGGGGGAACCTGGAAATATAAGTAAAATGCCCCATAAAATAATAATGTTATACAAATCATCTCTCATCAACGTCAAAGGACGTATAAAAATTTCAACGAATAATTCTACGTTAAACGATTTGAGCTCCCTGTTGATCTTCTATATGTCAGTTACGAATTTATATATTTATGGTAGATATTAACAATATTATTTTGTTGAAGTGTTAAGTATTTTTAAAAACAAATAAAGCATTTATTATTATTATTATTATTATTATTATTAATTTTTCGAGTCAAGTTTTCTCAACCTTTAAATGAAGAACTTGAGGTGGAACTCCCGGGATGAATTCTCGAGCATTTGCGCTGAAGATAGAAATTTGTTCTCGCATGATTGATGGTTTGAGAACATAACCACAACTTCCATTCTGACGGAAACGACCATCGTACAAATCCATCATCGGTCCCGGTGTTTGAAAATTGAGAGCCACTGAAAAATAAATTAAAATTCATATATCGTCATTATTCATTACGTCTTTGATTACCTCTTCTAAAGTTAGCAATATTTCAAACAGATTTTATATCAAAAACATCGAGTATCTATGTGTATAAAATTTCACGGAAATTAGTTCAGCAGGAAAAGCTGTAGCTTTGTCTAAAAACTTGCGTGAATATGAGGAGAAATGAAAAAAATAAGAAAGTAACCCTGGCCTTCTGAAATTGGTAAAATCTTAAATTTGCACCTTTCTCGTTATGAAAGGATATGTATTTTGAAAATAATGTATTGTTTCTAGTTTTAATAATAAAAAATTTGAATATGATATCTTAAATAGTTAGTGAGATATCGCTGTGAAATATAAAAATTTTTTCATATTCCTACCTTTTATTAAAGAATAAGGATACATACGAGCGTATTCATTTTCGGAAAAAGTGGTAAGGTCTCCCCGATCCTTCTAACCACTTCTTACCATGAAATTTACAATAATACATCCACGTACATTTAATATCAATACACATTTAAAAAAAATATAATTAGATAGCAAGATAATAAATAACTTTCCAAATTGTATTTGGAATGACCATTTATAAATATGAATATTGGAAAAATTGAAATTTTGAAAATTGAAAGCCACAGTGTTTTTAAGACATATCCATTTTTTTTAAATAACCTAGAAAATACTGTTGTTAATTTTTACTTATAAAATAGATAAAAAATTCTCTTAATATAAATTTTTATATTTAATAAATGTTAATCTTGATTAAAAGTGCCGAGAATAAAATCAAAAAAAAAAAAAATCTCAAGCTCTTTAGATTAAAATTTTTTATAAGAATTTCCAGTTTCATGTATTAATTTTTGTTTCCAGAATAGAACAAAAATATAGATAAATATTTATGAATAAAAATATTTCTCAAAGTCAAAAAAATATATTGCTCTTTCGTAACATGAATTTTTTAAACTGTTGGATTTTTTTCTAAAATTCGAATAAAATAATTCTATTGAATTATTTAAAACACCTCTCCTATTAACAAATAATCACTTGTGCAAAATATTCTTTAAAACGGGAAATCTGAAAGTAAGAGCGCTGTACTGAGAGACGAATTAATTTATTTTTTAATTATATTTCAAGCATTTAAGAAATTAGCAATTAAATTTGTCCACAAAATGGAATATCAATAAAGGAAAACGGATGGTTTTAGATTTCTAGCTAAACAACATTTAAATAAAATATTAATATAACCTTAAAATTTAAGTAAAAAATTGAAAAACTATTTTATTTTAATACTAAGTACGCAGCCCGCCTTCGAAGTGCAACCAACGCCCTCCGAGGTTTTTACATTAAAAATTTCTATTTATTTTCTATCTATTTGTTTATTTCATTTTGGCAGAGAAATAATCTATAATTTGGTTTATAAGAAGTCCACGGGAATATTGCTCTCTCGAATTCTTAAAAATACTATTCGAAGTTATATACATATATATATATAGAGCCTAGTTTAGAGGAATTTTAATCAAGTGTTCCAACAACATATATTCCTGGGAGTCAAAAAATGAAAAGATAAAAAAAATGTTCCACAAAAAGGTTGTTCAAAATGTTAATAGAAACCAATTTGATTATGTATATAGTATATGGTAGAGACAAAAAAGTGACAAAAACCGCTTAATTTTAATTGGAAATATGAAAACTTTGCAATTTTTAATCAAAAGGTAATCCCGTTCCTCTCAAAATTAAAAAAAATTTACTAAAGTGATTATGATTTAATTATGTATTTATTAAACATATAAATTGAATTTGAGATCTAGACTTGTTAGTTCAAACAAATTTAAAGAGAGACAAATATTTTCATGATTAATCAGAAAAAATTTAAAAACAAAAGAATAAAAAAATTAAATAGAATAAGATGGAATACCTAACTGACATCCTGAATTCCAAAAATCCTGAGGATTATAGTTACTCGAATCAACTCTGCTTCCATTTGGAAAAACTCGTGTAAGAAAAGATTTATTATGATTGACGAAATCTTCCGATTGAGAATGAGCAAGTTTTCCGGCAGTTGATTCAGCTAGTGAACACATCTCCCTAGGAGTTTCTGAAGATATCATTGTTGTGAATTTCCATTTTTATTTAGAATAAGAAAATAAAATAAAATAAAGAAGATTCTTACGAATTTGCTTTGATGTTTGAAAATCAATAAAACGTGTTCGTACCAGACATACTAAGTCAGAAAGTTCTTTACATAGTGGGACTTTACGACACTTTTCTTTCTTTTTGCTTGTTTCGTTTCCCTCATCTTCATCTGTAACCTCCCCTTGGTCTTCTTTCCAATCTAATGGCAAACGTTTACCCTAAAAAAAAAAAAGTGAATAATCAGGGCTTCCCTAAAGTTAATTGTTTTAGTGCCCTGGGCCAAAAATCTCAAGGGCTGTTTTAGATTTAATTTTCTTGTTAAAGAGTTATTACTTTTGAAAATTTTGTTTTTAATTGATTAGGTGAGTGAAAAAAGGATAACATTCCACGTTGATTGAGTTTTCAGGAAATGAAAAAAAAAAAATCTCTCGACTAAACTCATTGAAAAACTCGATATTAGCCATTTCTAGGTCAAGATGTAGCCTTAACCAAAGTTTCAAAGTGAAGTCATTAATTAATAATTTTAATAATTAACTAATATTTACTTGGTTATTCATAATTATAGCGGCTGGAATATTATCGTTTTTCCACTCAAAAGAATCACATAGGTAAATGCTACATGAATGATACAAATTCAGTTACCAAAATGTTTATATTTACAAATTGGACAATCAAAACATTCAATGTTACAGTCATTATCTTCTGCACACTACTCAGGGGCATAGCCAAAGAGATAATGAGGGGTCTCCCTCAAGTTGGCAAAATCACGTTCTAGTTGGCAAAATAAAATATATATTTCCTCTTAAAAAAAAAATAGAACGAATTCTAGCATTTGGAAAACTTTTGTTGGTACTTTTGACCTAAATACTTAAAGTTAAACAATTTTGTTTTAAAAACTTTAAGTTAGCAAAATTAAAAAAAAAAAAAAATATAAGATTTTGTTACCATTTATACGTTCTTCTCTCCTACTAAAAATGTGTTTATTTATGCCCCTGCTTCTAGAAATGTCTGGAAAATAGCTTTATAAAAACTCTTACGACTAGGTATCTAGCGGGTTACTTTTGAGTCTATCAAGTACTTTTTATAGTAATTGGAACTACCCGCTTCCTCTCAACGGGTGCCTCTTTTAACCAAGGAAGGAAAGTGGAAATCATCTTTTTTATACTTATATTTATATCTAAAAAAGAACCCTTTTCTTTTTTTTTTTGGAATTTTATCCTTGAATTTGATTTTGATTTTTTTTAAATGTAAAATGTATAAAAACACATATCGTTCGTTAAATACACCATAACTCAAAGAATTGCATTTAAAGTAAAATGGGCTTTTTATTAACTTGTAACTGAATAAATTTCATATCGGTAACTTAAAAGCTCATGTTAGGAGATAAAAATGTCTTTCTTCCGCCATAGTGTTCTGTAATTATTCGAAACATTAAATGTGTATCGCTAGATGCCAAGTTGTTTAAGTTATTTTTTAAAATTTTTTTGACGTCCTTGTTTTGAATGAGCGATTTAAGATATTTATAAAAAATTGGGCTACATAAAGGTTAGAGGGACACCTTGAGAGACAAAAATTAAAATCATTAATATTAAACGTAGAATTTTCCTTTTAGGCCAAGATAACAAGCTATTCCTATATAATCGAAGTGAAATCTTAAGGGAGGAATCCCCGCCACTTCAAGGTCAATTCGAAGCTCTCTTCTTCACCTTCTTAGCTTTTTTGCTTGAAGAAGAGAGAAAAAGAGAGACTCTTTCCCTGTCTATTTTTCTTGTCTGGTATTGCAAAAGCAAAATAGCTGCTTTCTATTGATAAATTTAAGTCCACAGGAATTTGGAGCTAAGACACCTCTAATCAGCAGGGTCGTGCCAAGAAGTTTGGCAGCTTGTTTGCAACTATTATTTGACTGCCTCTATTCAATCAATGAAATAAAAATTAGAAAATTAATAATCATAACTGTACAACTTTAAATAATATTATTTATTATTTGATCAGTAATAATACCTAACAGCCATAATTGAAGAACATCATGGAAATTATGGGCAATAATAAAATACATAACATAAGAGACTTTTTATTCCTTTATTTCGTTTTTATTGATATTTAATTGAATTTTATTTTTGTGCCATTCAGTTTGGCTGCCCTATAATAATTTCTATTCAAGTTTTGTTGCTTTCATTTTGGCAGAGGAATAATCTATAACTTGATTTATATGGAGTCCTTGGGATCATGTCTCGATTTCTTATAAATACCAGTATAAATTTGATATGATACCCTCTCAAGAGGAATTTTGATTAAGTGCTCTTAGGGGCTCAGACAAACATATCCGAGGGTGGCCAGGAGGTCAAAAAATGAAAAGATAGATAAAATATTTCAAATAAAAATTTTCCGAAATGATAATAGAAACAATTTGCCTATATACTTGGCTCAAGTGTAGATATTTTTTGAGAAAATTTTAACCAACCTCTAAAAATTTGATATAAAATACACCCGTAAGGAGGAATTTGACCAATTGAAAATTCATATTTCTCCATAAAAATACATTGGTAAGTGAATTATATATCCAAATTTCAGGTTTATATCTTATCGAGAAGTACCCGAAATCGTTTCGCCATTATATAAATGTGGAACAATTGGCTCAAATTTGCCAAAAAAAAATATAAGATAAATTTGATTTGTTGTGATGTCCGATTTTTGTACAAAACTAAATACCCCTCTTGATCTATAAAACTTTCAGCTTATTATCTCACGAGAAGTATTTCAAATAGCGCCGACAAACATACAAATAAATTAAAGTTAAACGGAAAATGTATTTAATTTATTAAAATGCAAAACCTGCGTCGGGTAGTAGATTCAGGGGGTCTTTCGAACGATCACTATCTCCACGATTAGCAGAACTTGAAGTGAATGACTCAGAGCGAAAAGAGAGTTACCATTGGAAATGCTTCTATAAGACTCCTTAGACCATTTTTCAGACAGAAAAACCCTTTAGATATTGACTCTAAACCCCCTACATCGTGTCTTCACGACCTGTTCTATCATATAAATGAAAAAGTGGCACACGGCTACTAGGACCAATATTGAAAAGATCTTGATTGCCGATCGGAAAGTCCTCAGATCAATTGCTACCCTTCTAAATTAACCCCAATTTACTACTGCAAGAACCTTGGTAGAATTTCGAGTCGTCAGTGAAGTTCTAGAAAACCTCAAAACCCGCTTCATCATAAAAAAGAAGAAGAGTCACAGAAAAGCGCCGAGGAAACGGAAGCCAAACCAATTAGCAAACGCCACTGTGGAAGGGCTAAATTTTGGGGATCGATCAAGGCAAGAGTAAATATTGGATATAGACCCGTAGAGGTAATATTAGTTATTATTTAACACAAATAAATCATAGTTAAATGGAAAATGTAATTTATTTACTAAAAAGCAAAACCTGTCGAAGGGTTAATAGGTTCAGGGATCCTTCAACGCCCACCACTATCTGGGTTTAACTGGACTGGAACCTCACCTGGATGACTCATTACGAGACTCCTTAGACCATTTCTCAGACAGAAAAGCTCTTTAAATATTGACTCTAAATCCTTTACAATCACATCCCATCACAAAATCCATCCTAACATAGGGATCACTAATGTGGTCGGCACTGTTTCGTTTATCTTTCAAGGATTCAATTACTAAGAGGGCGAGGAGAAGCGCGGCCGTTGTCTTCTGCCTACACTTCCTCAAACTTCTTTTTTCTCCCCTAAGTCTTGAGACTTCGGCATAGGGGTTTTTATCATCCTAATTCCTTTTTCTCTTACAGTATCCTATATGATATCCACCAAGTAAGTTAGCGGTCAAAACAACTTGCGCTAGCACCGCCCAACGACTTACAATTGTAAATACAAAGGAGTATATTATCCTTAATTTCTAAGTAGTTTTGTAGGATCGTTATAAGGGTTTCAATTTTGTTTATTTAATTGTAATAATATTCCCAAAAGCATGGATAAAAGCTAAAATAATATAAGTTTTGAAAAAAGACGACAGAACAAACCCCGAAAATTAAGAGA
Source organism: Anisolabis maritima (assembly GCA_010014785.2). Classification (NCBI taxonomy): domain Eukaryota; kingdom Metazoa; phylum Arthropoda; class Insecta; order Dermaptera; family Anisolabididae; genus Anisolabis; species Anisolabis maritima. The sequence continues at coordinate 16,286 of JAAAKE020054444.1, forward strand.
GAGTATCAATATTTTTGATATAGAGTTTAAACTATATACTGAACAATTCTGAACAATAGACTAAACACTTTTTTAGAGAACCTACTTGTGGAGGAACAAAAGGGATTTAGACTAGATGCATGGACGCAGTATTTAAAGTCAAGCAAATAAATAAGAAAAATATAGAAATTAACTTTGAAACTCAAATGGCGTTCTTGGATTTCGAAAAGCGGCGATTGACAATGTAATGAGAACTATATTATAGAACACAATGAGAAAAAGAGGCTATGTCATTCACCTAATAATAGCTCTTTATTAACTTAATTCGCCTACCTCCCCCTTTACTAAAAAAAATTATTCATTGGCCCCTCCAATTCAAATATATTTGGAGCAAACAAGAAAAGAGAAATGTAGATACTTTATTTCTATAAACTCTCTCTCGTAAATAAGAGGAAAGCTTGTTTTCTAAATAAGACTCCTTGGAGCATAAAGTAATACAATTATTTTATAAAATCAACGAATTTAAAATAAAATTACAAAATCAACAAAATAACAAAATAGGATTTTTATTGCACATTAATAGCATTAAAAATTAATAATAATTTTATGTATACTATACAAACACAAAAATTTTTAAACTTTTCTTAATGCTTTCTTTTTCTCACTTTCACCGCCCCTTTATTTTTATAAAACGCTCCCTCGATTGAATATGAGACTCACACCGCCCCCCTTGAATCATTTCAGCGCCCCCATAGAGGTGGTATTGCCCATTTTGGGAATCTATGGTATGGTTAGCCCTTTTTAAGAAGAGCGGAAAAATTTTGCAACTACGTTGCCTATTTTTTTATGAATATTCTTAAAATATTAATATATTTATAACTAAATGGAGATAGATTTTTTTTTTACAAAACTTCAATTTACCTAAATTCTTAAAAAAATGCTATTCCTAAGAAAATGTTTATTTGAAAATTAATATATTGCAATATTTACCATGAGTAAAACTTTTCCTCTAAGCTCATGAGGAGTCATCTCACTCACTTCCCTGGGATAATCCTCCTTATGGATATAAAGCGAATTTTGAAGTGTTGTTTTGAGAATTTGAGCCACTTGGCGTTGCTGATCTACACTACAATGATTTTCCAAATGAAGAATTAATGGAAACCTAGAAATGATTAAGACGTCTCTTTAGTTATTTTAAAGTTATAATCTTTATAATATAAAATAAATCAAAGTAATTAATTAAATATTTAGACAAAGTTATATTTTTAAGTTTTTCTATTTTTAAAAGTCTGAATTATAGGTGAACCAACCCGAGTCGAAAAATTATTACGCATTTTGTCCTCATACATCTTATTGTCTTCAATTTACTATTTTTATAGTAATGAGGAGAAAATGAGTTTAAAAGCAATACTTGAAAAATTTCATTTTATAATGAGAATGTTAAATGTTTTTATCAAAACTTTTGCAAAAAGTCTTCTTCAAGCAAATGTCATGACCAAATATAGGCCTATATATATTTATTTATTTAAATTGGATTAGTCAAACACAGTGTATGTTTAATGAATATAAAATTATTATTTGTCACTATAAATATTACTATTCGATAATAAAATGTTCAAAATGATGAAAAATAATAGTTAATTCAGCGCCCCATGAATCCAATTTTTTTTAGTAAGTATATAAATGTAGAAATTCAAAAAAGAAAAAAAAATTATATTGCGTTTTTTGTTGCCTATCATATATTGATAATTATTCTCTTTTCCTCTATTTTTATATATGAGATTTATAAATTTTAAAAGAATTGGTTCTGTGGTGGCCAGCTTAAAAAAATAAAAGATGGTTGACAAAAAATAACATAATATTGTAAAGAAATTTTAAAAACATAAGTTAATCGAATTAAATATACAATGTAAAATACACTTAATGTAAAAATAAGATATATAATTCATATTTTAATAAAAATAAAGAATCTGGAGGTCAGAAAAATTCCAGAATATAAAAAAACGATAACATATTAGAGCGGAGTGGATTATCAACAGGGAGAGGTTAGGATAATAATTGAAAATAATAAAAATAAAAATATTATTTTGGAAATATAGACAACACGAATATTAACAAAAGTATAATTATCAATAGAAAGATTACAATGATTATAATTTATCGTATTTATTAATGTAAAAAAAAAAACTGTAAACCATATAAGGAAAATCCTATTTGGCTGCCAAAAAGACTTCAAAAAAGTCCTAAGAGGCAAGACTAAAAAATTCCTCATTTACTCCTCATTTTGCATATTTACTTATAACGGCCATAGAGGAAATCATTTTGTCCTCAATGGAAACTAACGATTACAAATGAAACTTTTCGACCCATATCATTTTAAATCCTTTATGAGCAGTTATGAGACTTCTTCTGAGAACAAAACAGTAAAAATTTTTCGACTCGGACAGTTTCAACACCGGATTCTTCAATATATCGGCACTATAAGTGAGGAAAATTTAATGAGTCTATTCTAGTAAATAATAGAATAGTGTGCTTCTTATGTACCAGTGATTTCAGCAAGATCCCGCCATTCCATTCTTAAAGTAAAAAAACTTTCAACTAAAAAAATAATTACGCCTTATAACAATTGTGATCAGAAGTTATATGGCCTAATTTTTTAGGAATGTAATCAATATTGAAAATAATCATTAGACTTTAGATAGTGATTTATAAGGAACATCTAGGGCCCAATTAAAATATATTCATGTAGCATTCCATTATTTGGCGTTGATATATATTTTGTTAAAAATGGTCACTTATATTGGACAGCATAGAGTGTTCCTCATCTGGACATATCTGATAATACAGTGTAGTGGGCAGCGGAAAAATATTAATTAAGATGTGTATATGTGTAATCGTAAATCTGTAAACTGTTTTGATATCCATTGGAAATGAAGTACACTAATACCTCACTAAACTATACCTCGCTACAACGATATTGTTGGACGACGCGGCAATTCCTCTATTCTTATGCAACATGCACTTCAAGTGTGCCAGCGCTTTTAACTTTAACTTGTTTACACCGATGATGTATCTTTTTACGTGCAGTTTCCCTACAACTTTCACAACATTCGAAGCATACACAATCTTTTGCTTGAAAAGAACAGTTTATGAGTCACCTCTGTGAAATGAAATGTCAAACAAACGAAAATCTTTAAAAACAAAATTAGATATAATAAATCGAGTGTAAAATTGTGAAAAAATGAAGTGTCATTACAGGCAAGTTTATCTTACACAATTAACGCAACAATTATAAGTCAATCAAAGAAAATAAAACCCTGCGCGCAAAATAAAAGTGACATAATAAAAAATTAGCCATACCCGAAGTATTATTATAGAAAATGTTGAGAAAATGTTGAATTAGGATTGATGATATATGCTATGCCAGCGTCATATACCAATTATTCAAATATTAAGAATAAAGCAATAAGTCTGTTTAACTTCTTAAAAGATCAACAAGAAGGCAACTATTCCTATCCTTTACCAGTTATTTCTTCCTATTTCAACGTTTTTCACGAACGCATTCCGTTAAACGAGGTATTACTGTAATTGCAAATAGAAAATAACAATTATATGCTATTTTTCTTTTATAATTACGAAATGAATGTTTATTTTATTAATTAAATACAGTCAGAGCTATTGCAACTAGGGAAGTCAGTCAAAAATGGGGTCCCCCCCCCCCGAAAAGAAACTGAAACCTAGACCCTATTTATACCCAAACCACACAATAATCTCACACGTTATTTTACAGTCTCATAGGACTTAAATGGCAGTAATTTCCAAAAATATTAACTAATTAAAGAATTGTAGTCACTGCGGAAGAACTTTTCTTGTATCACATAAATCGATCGAATCATTCTAAAAATGTCTCAAGGACTGCAGTATCTGAAGGCACAGATACTATGTATAACAATATAAAACATTTCACGATAATATTAGAGTGGTAAACCTAAGAAGAAGGGGGTAAAATAAAAGAAGTTTTTCACTTGAAAATTACATAAAACCTACAAGTGGAGTGGGCTCCGAACCATTTTAGGGCGAATAAGGGTTAATACATTCACGGATCATCTAAAAAATAATTGATATTTGGATTTTAATAAAAATCGTTAGAGCGGATTTTAAGAAAATCGAAAAAAAAAATTAAAAATATATATTAGTAAAGTACTAGTATCCCTTGGCCAATTTTAGTGAAAAGCTGCTGCTGCCTGTCGCATGCGATGAGAGTACATAGCTTAAATATAATTTAAGGTTTAAACGTTTCTTCGTTTTTGAATTATTTTGTTAACAGACAGACTCAATTTTTTGCAGATACTCCTCTCGGTATCGAATTTTTTGCGATAACAAGATAACAAGACTTTCTTTATACATTATATATATGCGCCCATGCTTTTATTTTTGTCATAAATATTCAACAATTTTATGGAAAGTTATTTTCCTTTTTTTACTGCATTTTAAGAAATAGCGTTTTTCTTTAATTTTTCTTTTTTCTTTTAATAACATTTTGTAACCATTTCACTCTACATAAATTCGTTTTTAGTATAAAGTAAATCCCTAATAGGTTTAATTAAAGACAATTTTGGAATGCTTTCAAAAGATAATTTATCATCTCTTAAAATTATTTATCTTGGTTTACATTTCTAGGAATCTTTACATCTTGAATAGCTTTATTTTTATTTTCATCAGGACTAATTGCATTTTTCGAAACACATAGCCAAAATTTCAATTTTTTCTAAACCATTTAAAGTAATTCCCGGTGATTCTATTTTCTCAACATTTTTCAAGCCTTTCATCATGTTCCTATTGATATTTTCCATATAGAGGATATACTAGGATATATATATTTATTTAGGATTCCTTCTAAACCTTCTAAAATTCTTTAAATATCTACTTGAAAAAAATCATGCGCACCACATATTCTCTTGGGTAATGTTTTAAAATAAAATCTGCTTTTTTGGTTTAATAAAATTAGTTAATTTTGCAGTTATGGGACTAAAAGTATTTGCCAAAATCCCCTGAGCCAGTGTCTAGTTTAGAAAACATTTTAGTAATCTCAAACTGGGCCAATCATTAATTGTTGGCAAAATTAACCTTTCCCTAAATATTTATTTATTTAATTCCGTATGTATATCTATCTATATATAAAAAACACCCCCCGACTCATCATCGCACAGCCTAAAAATGTGACTAAATTCAGGAATTATATTTGGTTCAAGGCCTAAAAAAGATTTTTCGAAATTCGACCCCTAAAAGGTAGAAAGGGATGAAATGGTTTTTATAAATTCCTTTATAATTCTTAAAACCGTTGGAGAATCAACTGGATTTCGGAGTAGATTTATTACTTATACAAATACCTAAAAATAGATTTCAGCATTTTGCCATAACCAAATGGCGTAAAGTTTTCATCGGAGCTCTGGCTACCACTATCCGACTATGGCTTTCTATGTAAATTACATCAATAGATTCTTAATATTCTCTCCAAATTTTGAAGATCATTTGCATCAATTGAAAAAAGTTATGTCGGCAATTAAACAAGAAGGAATTCGTTTGAAACTGTCACAATGTGAATTTACCCAAAACTCAGGTAAATACCTTGGACACTTCTCGAGAACAATTCATTTAGAACTCATTATAACAACGATAAATCAATTGGAGAATTTCCATTATATTCCAAATAATACAAAATATTAGAACCTATACATACTCTTTTGAAAGATAATTTACCTTTTCAATGGACAAAGGAAAATGATCAAATATTCAAACAGACAAAAGAATATTTATGCAAGAACCGATTTTTGATTTAAATGGCCCCTCATTTTTATTTACAGACGTAAGTAGTCTTGGTATAAGGACAATTTTGAAACAAACTCAAGATGGTGAATTACATAAAGTTGCATATTTTTCAAAAAAATTAACCCCAATACAAAAAAAAGCGGTAAGTGATTTAGAATGTCTGGTAATAATAGGGACAATACAATATTGGCTACTAGTCCCAAATTTATAGTTATTTCCGACCATAAATCCTTAGAAAACTTGAAATTCCAATCCTCGTGATTTAGACTTTTATCACAATATGATTCAGTATTCTCCTGAAAAAAAGAATCAAGAAGCAGATGCACTTTCTTGAGTTTTTTAAAAATAGTGATGACATTCTTCAGATTATAAATCTATTATACTTAAAATTGAAGATTTCCATCAGGATCAAGAACAGAATGAAGAAGAATTTTCAGTCATAAAAAATACAATTCGGCCTTATTGATAAACAACTGAGAAGCTGGCAAAGAATTCTTGTATCACAAGACTCTTGAACTTGCCCTCATAAAAAAATTAAATTATGGGCATGTTGGTATAGGCCACATAACTCCTAAAGTATGTTCATTCTAGTATTTTAAACGGATGGATCTAATGGGCCTATCAGAGAATTTTGTAAAAGATTTGATATTTGCAAAAAAAAATTAATCCCGTAGATGAAAATAAATTGGTCTGTTATCTAACCCTGATTCTAAACCATATGAAATAATGTCACCGGATACAATTGGTGATTTTGCAGGTGATTTTCCAAAGAAAATTGACAAGTTTCTAATTACTGAATAACAGCGTCGTGCTCGAGGTGGATATGAAACGTTTTCAAAAAATTTGGTTTTAAAAATCGTCTCATACTCATAGAGCCCATCCCTGCATTTAGAAACTTGAAATTACGAACATCGCGTAAAGAATCCTCATCTCGAGAAATATTTACATTCTTAGGTCATCATTTCATATTACTATATCACCGATATCACCATAATAAGTCAGTAAGATCAGTCGACTAGACCATGAAATAAATTTATTTTAGCTGACCGATATCTCAGAATAAATTCCATCGAATTTAAGAATTTCCTTCGTCATAATAATATTAATAAACGAATATCTAAACTAAATACTAGTAATCTGAATCAGACGTAAAATTCAAGACGGTAAGTACCATGGTCAAGAATTGCAAGCGAATGCGTAAACGTCAAACCACTCATAGCTTTACAAAATTTTCTCCTGCCTACTTATTATGTGACATCTATTTTAACTTCAGAAAAATAGGCTATTGATTATTGCATGCTTGCTTATACCATGGAGTGCATTAATCTTTGAGTGTTGTAGTTTTTGAAGATAAGCAGCCGAAATGAGTCACGCTACACTCTCCCTTCGTGAGGCCCTGCCTGGCTCTCAGGTTTGTGTCTTTTCTCTGGATTTTATGACGGGCCATATACGATCCCTTACAAACAATATATTTACAACTTTTAGATATCAAATATATTGATCAAGAATTATTAGTTTTTAATCATTTGAACATTTTCATCTTATTTGGAAAAATCATCTAATTTCAAAATTTGAACGAAATTTCTACCCCAATTTTTAAACAAATTAGACCAGATATTATGAAAAATATTTGTTTTTTTCATGAAATGGTAATTCCTCCCCTTTTGTCAAATCTATAAGAGATTGGTATATCCTTGTTGAGTTTACCTTCGTCTACCATTCCTTTACAGCCGGGATTCAGTTCTTGTTTGAAAGAATTCATTTCAAAATGTTATAATATTCCATTGGTCAAAAATATGTTCCAGCGTTAGCCTAACATTCTGTTTTTGGAAGCTCTAAACCTCTAATAAAATAATATAAAAAATGAATAACTTCAGACCGAGGATCATTTTTTTAAATTTTTAATTATTTTGAAAAATCCAAGGCTAAGTTGAAAAAAGAATTTCTAAAAGAATAGATGCTTTGTAGGTAAATTATTCTAACGATATTGATTAAATCGGCTGTACATATAATAAATTTGATAATCTTTAAATTGTATTAATCATCACCTCAGTGACAGTAATAGTGTAAGACACTCAATTTAGAATTTTAAAAATCCCATAGAAAAATTAGGCCAACACATTGTCATGATAAAAAAATATAAATATTTTAATCCCTCTCTCTGATAATAAACGAGAATTAATTGCCAATTTAATTAATTTAATTTTTTTTATAATATTGATGATTGCTGCTCTCTAACATATATTTCTTCAAGAAAAAATGTGTATTTTTTTATTATTGGTTTGAAATTTTCTTTTGCATTTTTCTTTTACTAAATTGTATCATGAAATTATTTTTCTAATTTCTAATTATTTTTAAAAATAATTTTATCTTTCATTTGAAAGATAGCTTGTATTAATCGAGATATTTAAATTTTAAAAATTTTAAATTTTAAAAGCGACTAGGGGCGAGAAAAACACCAACTATGAAACCAAATATGAATATGAAAGAGAAGCTGGGTTGTGAAGTGTAGCATAGTAATGTAGAATTAATAAAGCCAGCAGTGTATCGCTCCACCTATTCCGCAGACATTTCGACGTACTGAGGAATTAAGTTATAAGGAGGCTGGCTTTATTCTCCATTACTATACAAATATGAATATATTTTACATATTTTACTAATACTCAGGCTTTTTAATAAGATCTAATATTTCATCGGAATCAAAAAACACAAGGTCTTTGGTCGTTTTACCATGGAATGACCTATTATTGGAGATTTTCGAGCTGGAATAATTTTTAAAATCTGTTATGATGACAGAGAAACCCAAATATAATAAAAATATGTAAGGAAGAAATATTCCTTCTCTTAGTCTCCCCCCCCCCACCTCTATTAGTCTGATATTTATCAAAAATCAGTGATCTTAGCATTTAGTCTATTTAATATGTACAAAATTTCAATACAATCAAATAATTATATTTTGAATTATAGAGGAAAGAATTACCGGAGACATACATACATACACATAGGCATTATTCTAAAAACTTAAATAGGCTCCGGGGACCGCAAAACATATTTTATCAGCATTAGTTCAATTTTATTTTTTTCGAGTACAAAAACCTACGGCTGGTAGGTAGTCAAAGTTAAAAATATGAAATTTTTTAAATACTAGCGAAATCATTTTAATATTTTTTTAATAATTTACATATTTAATAAAATTTTTTAAATTTTATCCAATTCTTACAATAAATTAATGCGCATTTTATTTTAAATATTAAGCAGTGTCTCCAATTTTCAAAAATTTTTAGCATTTAAATCCAGTGATAAAAATGTATATTTATTTTTAATGGAAACTATAATTTATTAGAATACAAAGGAAAAGAAGACATAGGGGTAGCTAGGCGAGGAGGAAAGGCGGTTTAACCCAGACGGCACTTTCTAATATCTTTAAAAAGAGAAAAAAAAAATTTCAAGAAAAAATTTTGACCGGGCCGAGATGACAAATTAATTGTCCACTAGAGCGAACCAATTTTTAGCTAGGCCACTGAAAGAAAACCCTAAATAATAATGAGGAATCCATATGAAAGAATATATTAGGCCTAATATATTTTATTCGTCTTTGCCGACATTTCATAGACTTAACTGCACATATTTTCAGGGCAGGGGCCGTTAAAAAAAAGGTTCCATCTTCGAGCCGTCGTTATAAATATTGTATATACACTACACAAAAATATGTCAACATGCAATATTTATAACGATTGCAGGAAACATGAACTCACCTCTTTGATTTGGATTTATAATTTATTAATTAACTTAATGGCCATTAGTAACGGGAAAATAAAGTGAAAAAATTTCAAGTTTTCCATTTGATTTATAATTACTTTTTTGAAGACATACTTTTTTTGAAAAAAAAAAAAAAAAATAATCATAATAATAATAATAATGTTTATATTAAAAGTATGAATTTCACTTACGGTGAGGAAATGAAGGCGAATTCTTTAATAACTCGGATGCAATCTCGGAAGGGCACCTTACTTGTCAGAGTGTTTCCATGGTAAACTTGTGGCTCTTCTGGACCATCCCAACAATCAATTTTAACACATCTACATCCTTGGCCCAAAGCTCTGATAAAGCCATCAACGCTAGATGGTCCTTTGAGTTGGTCTTCTAATAAATAAGTATTGTGAGAACTTGAAATGAAATAATGAGTAAGTGGCTGGTTCATATCTTGACAAATCTTCTTTTGGGCTGGCTCAAAGATGTCACATTCATCCGAAATGAGCAACTTCGTAAATCCTTAAACCGAAATTATGTTAAGAAGTTTAAAATCAATATCAAAAGATGAAGAAAAAACTATTTTTATTTTAATAATAAATAATCCAAACTACTATTCAGTAGCGTAGCCAGGATTTTTTATTTGGGGGGAGGGGAGAGGGGGGGTGGGCATAAAAGAAATGTTTGTATTGTATGGCCTTTAAAGTTAATTTTTATTTATTTGAAAGTGGTTTTTATCAAAAATTACAATCCTAAGTATATTATTTTGTAATTTTTTAGGCTTTGGAAGGGGGCCCTGTTCTCCTCCCCTCCCCCCTTTCCCTGAATACGCCACTACCACTTATGTATAATGAATGGTACAACAAAGAGTGAAAGAGATATGATTCTTAATATTAAATATAATACTAAAGATTGACGAAATTAATTATTATAAATCTTGGTATCATTAAAAAATGCGTAAAATGATTTTACTAAATATAAGATCATCGCATATTTGTATCCATATATAAGCTTCTTAAAAACAAACTATTTAAATCATTGAAAAAAAATTTCAGAGAAGCTATTTCGCTTAATATCCTCCAAAAGTTTACATTGAAAGAGGGTACCCATTAGGACAATGATGTTACTCTATAATAAATATAATAATTGGATAGTGTTGTGCTCAGTGGGTAACAACTAAATGGAGCAACTTTTCATGACGATAGACCCAGATGGCGGTAGCCATATAAGCCATATAAGAATATATGGGAAGGGGAGACAGGCACTGATGAACTAAAACATTTCTCGCCAAATTTTGAATTCTCTGGTTTAGTTTAGATTTGTATTAGAAAATTTGTCTGACTCATTTATAGCTTTAGATTTACCATTTCCGATTCAGTTTTCCTTTTGAAATGGTAATTTTTTTTTAAAGTCTTTTTTTCGGCATCTGAGGCCATTTAGACTCCGTCCTTATTTTTTTATATAAATTGGTACCCAATATAATATAAATAAATTTTTGTCGCTCAGGACGGGAAGCAAACTACTGACCTTTGGTACTTGAGGCGAGACCTCTACCTCTGCACCAAGGGTCAGGAGTCAGGTTTGAGACAGACATTTTGTAATAATCTACTGTTTTTAGCATATTATCACTGTAAATAAGTAAAAATGGTAATTAATTAACAAAAAATGATGAATGGCCATTTCATTTTAAAATTTTCAAAAAGATAAAAATGAAATTAAAAAACAACTTTTATTTAAATCCAATAAAATGAAGAAAACTTTTTGCATGAAATTAACATTTATGACAAAAAATAAAAAAATGGGCGGTCAATGAATATTTTATTTAATATGCCATTAATGATTTTTTAGTTCCAATGAGCACTCACACTTATTTTTTGTCACAAATTTTCCACAATATAAATAATAAAGAGTTGTGGGATTGTGTTTTTGTTTTGATTCTCATTTTTTCGGACAAATTTGTTGGTTTTTTCTCATGGTTTCTCATTGAAATTTATAGCAATCGATAGCGATTTTTTCATGATATTTTTTTACTCACATTCTTGTCTGAAATTTTTGCTGCTCCAGAGACGATTTTTTGTTCTCTCTTTTTCATTCCCTATTTAAATATTCGTTTCTCTGATTGAATTACTTTTATATATAACTTTTAAACATATTATAATTAATTAATTGGCAACTCAAATATTTTCCTTAACCCTAGGCCCCTTCTGTGAGCAATTGGTCTCAACATGAAAAATTCCTACCCCAATTCTGGTAAATATTTCCTTTATCAATTTTAACATGGTTGATAGAGAACGTACTCAATGCTCTCTATGCTCAAAAAAATTTGACGAATTAGTATCAGTAGTGGAATATACAAGATGTTCTAATTATTTTCATGTTAAATGTGAAAATATTAATTTGTGGATTCCATCTTCGAAAATCAATTTGACTCATTCGGTTCTGCGTCGACAAATATGATGTTGGCCCTAGTTCCCGAGCAAGGAAAAGAATCCGAGGGGAGATGGATGACGATGTGATTAAAGACCTATTACAAAGGAGGCTAAAATTGACAAAGGACTCTAAAAAAATTAAAACTAAGTTTGACTTTACATTAGAGAAAAATAAGAATCAAAAGGAACAAATTTCTTTGCTTAAAATTAAAATAATTAAAAACTGAAAATAAATCTTATTCACATGTACTGGATCCTTCGCCATCCTAGATATATATGGGACCTTCTAAGGTTTAGAAAAACATGCACACACCATGTTATATTTAATAAGCTTTTTCTCAATATTGTAAATATATTTCGTGACCCTCTCTTGGCTTTTATGAGGGCTCCAAGTGTAAACTGTGTGTTTGTTGTAGGAAGTGCAAAACAATCCTTTAAACTTAGGTCAGGTACGAGTGTGTCTACAGCCAAAGTTAAGGTGTTAGAACTTGCCTTAATAGCTGTTGCAAAAGGAACTATTGAGAATATGTTAATTGTTAGTGATTCTCTTCGCTCCTTACAGTCTTTACATAACATTTATACCTCTCATCCCATCATTCAGAATATACAAGTTCGGCTTTATGAGCTTATTGAGGGAAATTAATTTTTGGATAGTATGGCTAATTTAGGTACGAGAAGGTTGATCTTGATCAAGTGACGTTTGTGGATATGAAAACGTCTATAAGAAGATTTATCCTATATAGATGGAAGGATTAGTGGAGAGTTGTTACTGATAATAAGTTGAAACCGATTAAACCGTCCATTTCTCCTCTGATGAAGTTTGAACTTAAATGGGGTAATCAAGTTAGGATAACAAGAATAAAAATTGGACACACTTTTCACATGACCATCTACTTAGAAGGGCTTTTCTCCATGGTGGCTTGTTTGAAATTCTTAAAAATTGATGTTAATCATGTATCGATAGAATGTCCCATATATGGTGTTCAAAGGTGCAGATATAGTTTAGATAACATGACGCTTAAGGGATTGCTTGGAGATCCTCAAAATTTTCTAAATGTGATTTCATTCCTTAAGGGGATTGGTCTTTACGATAGTTAGGTACCTCTCCAAGGTTTTGCCTTATATTGTATATTTCATTTTTATTTTTATTTATTTATTTGCCTCCTCTGTTACTTGCTGTGGTATTTTTTCCGTTGTTTATCTAAATCTAGATTTATTAATTGTTTTTATTTGTTTCAACTAGTACTTTCCTCCGCTATAATTTACACTTCAGTGTCTGTTGTATTTAGCTGATTATGGAGACATTCCATTGTATAGTGGACTATGAGGGGAGAATGGCCTTAGTTGTTGAAGCCCCTTATGATAAATAATAAAATAAAAATAAATTATTCTTACGTAGCCAAAAATAAAGTATGAATAGATAAAGTGAAGGAAAAAATAAATAATTTGAAAGAAACTAAATAATAATTAAAAAGTGAAATAAATCCACTACTAGTTGTGCGGTATTATCTATTAAAATAAAACAAAAGACGGTGGATCTATTTTACAATATTGGGGCCCAAATAACACTAATGTGGTACATCGCAAAATATAACTGGGACAAAAGTATCAAATCGTTGAAAGTAAGACATTTGTTAAAAGAAAAATTAAGATTATTGGCATACATGGGAATCAATATTTTCAGGAAGAAGGATCTATGTTAAAGAAGTTGATCTGTCAGAATAATTTGGATTCAGGCAAGTCAGAAATTACGTTGGTTTATAAAAACAAATTAAGAAATGAGGTAAATAAATATTTCAAAGAGAATTTAAGGGCAAAGGAAAGAGTTTTTATCGGATGGAATCGGTGAGTGATTTATGACTATCTAGAGGAGTTAAGATGTTTTAATTGTTGATATTACAATAATATCGCTAGAGTTTAGAAAAATAAAACTTGCTATCCAAAATGTAGTGAAAATCATAAACAACAAGATTATAAAAATGAAATTAATAAATTCATTAATTCTTCATCCGCAATTGAAAATTTAGATACAAATTATAATGTTTGAAATGTACATCTTTTAAGAAAATACTTGATCAGAGAAGAAGATATTTAGATTCCCAAGATGAATAACAATTCAAGTGTCAACAAAATGTAAACAATCATTTGATATGTTTCAATTCCTAGGATTTTTTAAATGATAAAGACGAATTGAGCATTTTATAAATTATTTAGATAATTTAATTGTTGCATTAATAAGAGACACATATATCCCAAGAAATTACAATACAATAGAGATCTTAATATAGAGGGATATAAATATGAGCAAATTGAAACAAAAAATAAGCTTACAGGGAGTATTTTAGTTTATCTTCTCTTAAATATCGAAATAAAAGAAATGAGAATTTGGAAAATTATCTTTAGCTGGTCTCCTTGGAAATTGAAGAAGAAAATGAAAATTTTTATTTAATGTCATATATCACCCGCCAAATAAAGAAGCTGCAAAATTCTTAGATTATTTTAATGAATACCTGGAAGACCTTATTATGTGGAACACAAAATAATAATGGGAGATATTAATTATGATTACAATCAATTATTTTACTACAATCAAAAATACAAAGACAATATATATAAAAATGGATTAAGGCAAATAATTTAACAAACCTACAAGAATTAATCAAACAAGTGTAACTATAATTTACCATATTATAATAAATTTTCAAGACCTAAAATGGGGAATATTATCAACACCAACAATTAGTGACCGCTTCATAATAAATGTTTTGAATATATATGAAAAAATCAAAACAATTAAAGGGCGAAGGAAGAAATAATATAATGAGAATGAATTTCAAAAACTACTTTTTGAATCTATATGAAATTCAATGGTTTCACATGTAAATTATCTAGCTGACAATCTAACAAATAGAATAACAGAATCCTTAGACAAAATATGCCCTAAACTTATTTTCTATATACTCCATTAGTAATAAATCGATTAAATCAAGCAATTATTGATATAATAAGAGAAAGAGATCAAATATACAAAGAATTTAGAAAAACGATAGATATAAATAAATGTGGAACAAGTATAAAAATATTAGAAATAAATAACAAAATAAAATATCAGGATAAAATAAAAAGAACTTCAGATCGGCTAAGAATTTTTTTATTATTCCCCTGTCAACAGGATTTTTATTTTTCACTTCCTTTTTCTTTGATGGGTACGCGTCAACTACGCAGCTGACAGAGGATTATTCTGAAGTTCATTTTATTTTATCCTGAAAATATAATGGCAATAGTCTTCCCCCAAAAAAATTTTTTTGAAATAAAATATGCTAAAAATAAGAACTTTAATGAAATGATCAATAAAAATAAAGGAAACATTCGAGTTTTGTAGAAAAATTTTAAATAATTAATTAATACCCAATAAAAAAATTGAAATTATTTTATTTGAAAGAATTTCACTTCCTGCCTCTCCTAAAGAAGACCCAAGTAGACAAGGAAAGTTATCAAATTTCAAAAAATTAGATATGAAAGCAATAAAGAAAATAGTAAAAGAATTACTGAGGTGATGATAAGACACCAACAAATTTTATAAATTGGACATCATAACAAATAGATTTTTGGACGTAATAAACGTATCATTTAATGAGGGAAAATTTGAAATTGGAAGATATTAAATGTTTTCTCTGCCGAAAATAAGTAGAAATAAATGTAGAGATTTTAGACACATAAATCCCATCCCAGTGTATGAAAAATTTTAGAATTGGGTGTTGAACGACAATTAATGTTATTTTATGAGAAATTTATTATATTGTCGTCTTGTCAATGTGGATTTAGAGCAAATCAATCTTGTGAGAGTTTTATTGAAAATAACTGATGAGTAGGGAAGCTTGAGAATAATATTATAATCGCAGTGAAACAACAAAAATATGTATATACATTATATAATTAATAAATAAGACGATTTTATACAAATTGAAAAATATGGCATAAAACGAAACGTATTGAATTTTGGTCCTATCTTGAAAAAATATATAAAAAGATAAAATGATTTTATTCTGATTATGGTGTTCTACAGGGAACGATATTAGGTCCATTATTATTCTTATTAAATATAAATTATTATTTTACTGAAATTGAAAAATGTAACAGTGTAAAATTAAAATTTTTCAGATGATACAGTATTGGAGGTATATATTCAAAATAGTAAAGAAATGATTAACAAAATAAATGAAGATTAATTAATTATTAACAAATTAATTAATGTATATACATATTTTTGTTATAATGGATTGGGTGTTCTTAAGGTACAATTCAGATACAAATAACAGAATACCTGAATTAACAATGGAGGAAGGAGCAGGCAGCCAGGTGAGAAGCCTCTACGATATTAAAACTCTCAAGTTTATTTATATATATTTTATTTTCAAATTTTATTATAATATTTTTATTAATTATATTAAGAAAATTTTTATGTATTTAAAATATTCATTTAATTTTGTTAACACAGTGTTATCGCTCTTTGTTTCCTTTTCGCATTATTTATGGGCAGCACCCGCTTTAGCGGTTACGTCACCCCGGACAAAAAGACAAATTGCCGCCCCTTAAGAATATATATATTTTTTAAATAAAGGTACATATTTTTTATTTTCAATAAAAATCAAATCACTGTAAATTTTTAGCAAACGAAAAAATCGATATGTAAAATTTTCTATTAATTGAGTATTTAACACATCAATATTTTTTTCACACTTACAGCCAAAATGGCGCCCCGGACAAATGTCCGGGTTGCCCGCCTCTAGAGCGGGGGGTGTTCATAGGATTTACTTAATCATGGATTATTTAAAATGAAAATGAAATAAATGATTTTGGCAATCCATTGACCATTCTGAGAGGTCATTCATTGGTTTATTTTGGGTCTAAAGATATTTAAATAATAAAATTTTTATTCATTTCATTACACAAAACAATTTTGTCACTGGGACAAGTAATGGCACTATATAAAAAGTGCTAAGCATTGACTGGCATTTATATACAAGCAATGTTTGTATATTAAATACACAACATACTGACAATTCTGCAATTTTGGCTAAATGCTTTGTCATGAGTTAATACTCTATGTATTTTTTCTTGTATATGTATAAATATAAATATTTGACTATATTTAATGTAACAATGTTCGCAGCTCTAAATGGACTGATGATAGCATTATTAAATTAAAGCCGAAACGTTTCAAACTTAAGAGTTTTAATATCACACTTGGCTTCCGCCTTTCTCCATTGTTAAATACAACAGCCATCTTACTACTTCGAATGACTGAATTGTACTGAAGGACACTGAATGAAATGAGTGGCCGAATTGTTGTATTTAATACAAATCAACCACAGTTAAACCGAAAATGAATATTTATTTATTAATAAAATTAATTTTTTTTGCTTTTTTCCCAATATCGGGCCACCGTGCACTGCTCAGTTTTACAAGTATGCAGTATGATAAGGTTATGGTCCTGTTGAACTTTTTTTTTTCAATCTGATAATATTACAATATCTTATTTAGCCCTATTTTTAAGAAAAATAAATCATTACTAAGTTACAAATAAAATTCTCCTTACCATCTATTAAAAGTTGGCCATTAATTCGAGCTTCAGGTGTAGGTTCAAATTTATTAATTATTTCTTTGCATTTTAGAGGTGTTAATTCCGTCATCTATAAAAATAAGTGTAGTAAATAATCAAAAAATTTATTAGATGAAGTTATATATATATTTTTTTCCTACCCCTTGTTCACCTTCCAAGAAAAGTTGTAATTCTTCAACGGTTAGATAATCTTTATTAGCGAACCTGTTAAAAGAATTACTGAATTAGAGAAAGAAATTGTTATTTATAAATATTAAATTAAGAAGATAATATTGAAAATTACAATTTTATAATTTAAAAAAGTAACCAAAGGATCTGCTGTCAAAAAGTTATTTAAACTATAAATGTTTGGCTTCCTCTCGTGCGGAAACTAAAAACTAAAAGAAAGTATATGGATCAGTGCCTTTTCTTATGTGAATTGGCTATGGATAAATTATTTTAGATAGAAAAACTAAAAATTGCAAAAAAAAATGGCACTTAGCATATTCTCGGATTAGACTCTAATCTAAATCGAGAGCAGATAAGGATAGGACATTACCATGGAAAGAATATTCGAATTAATAACCTTGAGGTAATTTTTTTTTAAGTTTTTTTCGGCATCTGTGGCCATTTAGATTCCGTCCTTATTTATTTATACCAATTGGTAGCCAATATAATATAAATAAATTTTTGTCGCTTAGGACGGGAAGCGAACCACTGACCTTTGATATGTGAGCTAAGACCTTTATTTCTGCACGAAAGGACAGGGTAACCTTAAGGTAATTAAATGGAATTGAAACAGTGGGAAATCACACTGAAAAACAGCGAAATGAAGAACCAAAATTTAAAGAAATAGAAGTTGCAATATGTAAATTTAAAAATTACAAATCCTCAGGAGTGGTAACGTAATCGTCTTAGAAAGAAGAAGTGTTCAAATGTATTCCCATCATAAGTTTTCATATAATTGTGTCTTATATCAAATTGTGCAGTTTTTAAATTACTAACAGGGATGAGCAACTTTTTTTGATGAGGACCACATATAAAATATAATATATCCTGAGGTGAACAAAAAAATTATTTTTTAGATACTGTGACGTGACGGGCGGAACCAGTATTTTTTGGATTCCAATTAGAAAGCTGCGAGTCGAAGCAAACGATATGGCCGTTCAAATCAACTCTATCCTATTCAATGACGTTCACCTTTCTCTTTCCCCCTCACCAAGGAAGCTCTACTATGCAATATGGCTCCAAGGTGGCGACTTCTTCCGGAGCAAAAGAAAAAAATTACGTTACAATACTATAATTTTTAATTCTCTTACCTATATATGAAATGCGTATATTGTTCTAAAGAAAGTATGGCAATTGTAAAAAATTTCGATTTCGAGTTTTCAACAGAAATACATATTTTGTGGCCCCCTAAATCCAAATAAGAGAAAGTAAAAAAAGGGTCTTATAAAATTGTCTATCTGTCTGACTGTACAAAGAAGGGAAGAGGTGTAAATTGGCGAACTTAAGCTAAATTCTTTGGTACAAAACTCAGTTCTGCACTTTGGGTTTTCATACATTTTATGTACCTTTAGTGTGCTTTAATTATATACAGTCATGGCCAAGTATTAAGCACCCTCAATATATTAAAATATCTTGAGGTATTTTGAAGAGGGATGAAATAAAAACTGTGTAGAGATAATAAATGTTTATTTATTGAAAAATGGACAATATTTCCTTATAATAAATGTTTATTGATTGGAAAATTATCAATATTATATAAATATATACCCTTGCCTTTATAACTGCAGCTATCCTCTTCGGCTTTGTGGCAACCAGCTTCTTGTTGCTTACTACTTATCGCATTCCATTTGCAGAAGCAAAATCTCATTTTAATTTTATGGGGTGTTTTCGGACCTTGCGCTTTAACACATCACTCAATAAGTCCCGGGGCTAACTACTAAAAAAATATTTTTTTTGAAAAATTTGACTTTATTCATTAACATAGTCTCCTTCAAGAGTGGTACATTTATTCCAACGCTTCTATAAATTTCTATGCCTTTTTTGTAGAATGATTTATTTTTGGACTCAAAATAGGAGTATATGCTATGCCTTGAGCATTTGATGCAAATCCCTTTCCCTGGAGCATTTTTTGTGGTCTGCAAAGAGGAGAAGTTGCTGGGAGCCAGATCGGGAGAATACGGTGGATGGGGAAGCAATTCGAACTTCAATTCGTGCAATTTTGCCATTGTAGCCAAAGACTTGTGACATGGTGCATTGTCTTGGTGAAAGAGCACTTTTTTCTTTTGCATTTGGGGCCGTTTTTTCGCAATTTCTTTCTTCAAATGCACCAATAATGCCATGTAATACTCGCTGTTGATGGTCTTTCCTTTCTCAAGATAGTGACGAATAAAATACCTTGCGCATCCCAAAATACGTAGGCCAAAACCTACGGGCACACATTTTTTTGGGTTTTGGTCGCTTCGGACGGCTTTCACCGGCTGCTGTCCACTCAGCTGACTGACGATTTGATTCCACGTTTCCTCCATTGTCACTACCGACGCAAAAAATCCTGTTTATTACGGTTAAACAGCTCTGAACAGCCCACTCAATCATCGACTCATTGCTGTTTTTAGTCCGCTGTGAGCAAGCGCGGTACCCACTTTGACCACAGCTTTCTCATGGACAAATATTCATGCAAAATAATGTATACACTGCGTTCTGATATCTTTGAGATGTCAGCTATCTCACGCAACTTCACTTTACGGTCTTCCAAAACGATTTTGTGCACTTTTTGTTTTCTGGAATAACTGCCGAATTTGGAGACCAGAGTGTTTAGCATCATCGGTGTTTGTACAGCCGCGTTTACGCTCAGAAAACCAACGTTCGAAGGTTGCTTTCGATGGAGCAGAATCCCCATAACACTAGCATAACAAGCAATTGCTTTGCTTGAATGATATTTTTTTCCCATTCCGTGTATTTCTGTTAAAATCTCATTTTTTTTTTGCACTAATTTCCCTATATACCAAATATTATATAGAGGGGTAAGAGAAAGTATTTGAGAAAATTGAAAGATACAAAAAATCCATCAGTATAGTACTAGGACCGGTTATCCAATTTTATTGATAACATTGCCGTGGCGTGCCAATGGATTAGCTGAAATATCAAATTTGAACTTCGAGAAAATTTTTTCGTTTTTGAGATAATTTTTTCACACGCATATTCTGTTGAAATTTTGCTAATAAATTTTTTGCAATTGCAAACTTTCTTTACTACTATCATATCTATATATATATATATATATATATATATATATATAGAGAGAGAGAGAGAGAGAAAGTAAAAAGCATAAAAATGTTTTTAATATAAGAAATGACATTATTTGTTTTCTTATATGATCCAGCCTCATTTGGAATGAAAAACAAGAAACAATTTCTTGTCACTAAAATAGACCCATCAAATCTTTTTTTTAGTTAAATATGTTTTATTAAAAAAAACACCTAATTAATTGTATTGGATATTTTATTTGCAAATGTTTTTCTCTTACCGAATAAGAAGGAAATAGACCTCTGGTCTTGTTGCGATTTGTTTAAACATTGTGATAAATTCTTTGCTATCAATTGTTCCTCGACGGCCATCCATTTTACTTTGGTCAAATTCCTGAAAAAAATATAAAATAAATAAATAGACAGAATTCGAAAGAGAAGTTGGGTTAAAAAACCCAGGTCAACGAGTAAGGTTGTAAATAATGAAAAATGAATTATCACTTTTATAGAAAATGCAAAGGAAAGAGCACAATTCACTGCGGATAAGGCGCCCTCCAAAATCTGTGAAATATGCTTTAAAAAAAAGATAAACTACATTCCCAAACTTCTCAAAATTGTTCTCTGGATCGCCTTGATTCACTATGACCGCTTAGTGTTCTATCTTGATATGAATCATATGTGTATGGGAGATTCCCGCCAAATCCCTTCCATGTGACTCAAAGTGCGCGAAAACTACATTTCAGAGCAGTCAAAATCAAAATTACAGTAAATTTAAAAAAGCATTAAATATTAAATAATATTGTTTATTAATAATAAAATTATACTGTTTTGGTATACGATAGTTAAAAATTACTTAATAATAAATTATATTCTTCTTTGGTTAAAAAAAAAATTATTGTTGACAAAATTAATTAAAAATAAAGACTATTCTTCTGGTTTTGCCTTGAACGAAAAGGTTAATAACCTTTTCTTCAATATTTATTTATATGACTGTTTAAGTAATTTTTTTTCTCTTGATATCATCGCAAGGGCATTTAATCGATCTTGATTAATTGTGCTTCTTAGGAATGTTTTTACTCTAACTCGGAGAAACAGCGTTCAGGTTCTGATGTCATAGGTATTGTTGTCAAGAGAATTTTTATTAAAACAGTCATTTCACTAAGAACACTATCTAAATTACTGTTTGTAATAAATTTCAACAAATAAATTAATTTACTATAATCATGCTTGTCGGGTTTACTATAGAATACTCGAAGTTTTGTTTCAAGTTTTTCTTTATTGATTATAGAACATACTTCAGTGGTCAATTTTATTTCTTCTGTAGGAAATTTCTTCTTAAAATTAGTTATGTTTTCCTTGTTAAATAATTTAGCAGATACTAAATGTTTAGTGAAAGGATATCTTTTCTCCATATTAACACATATGCAATCACATACTTGTTTTGTTTCAGCTATGAGCGTTTTCACAATACTTTGAATTTATTATTGCTAAAATAACATTTTTAAAATTTGCTATATATTTATGAATTTTGTATACATCAAATTCACGCGATTCCATTTGATTGTAAATTATTTCAACATGAGGCATTATCTGATGAAAAAGTTGCAACCAAAACAAGTAATTTTCATTATTTAAAAAGTGTAAAATTCCCGTGGCTGCTGAAATAGTTTGATCTTCATTTGATGTTGATTGAATTTCGGCAAGACAATTTTTTAAGTGTTCCATATTTTCATAAATTTTGTTTAGAGGATGTATATTAAAGTTCCATCTTGTAGTCGATGGACGCGGAATGGCAGTGTTTATATGCTTATGAAGAATTGTTACACGTAGTTGGGAACTCCAGAAAAATGTTGGTATAGCCATAATATTGAAAAAAAATATTCTTGAGTATCGTGTAACACTAGCTGCATTTTTCATTATTAGATTTAATTGGTGAACATAACAATGAGTGAAATGTGCATTATTATAAAAAATGTTTTAATTTGTTGTTTAATATCATAATCAATAACAGTTCCTAAAAGCGACAAAGAAATTGAATTTTCAATATATTTTTTGACAACATGTTTTTCAGTTTTTTCATTTATATTCACAAAACCATCCTTTGTTCATTTCGAATCTCCTGCAAATAACAAACACGAAAAACAAAATAACACATTTTTCACTTCACAACCACATAACCAACTTTTCTTTGTATACCACTCTGTATTAAAACTCCTAATATATTTCTTATGATTGCTTATTCCTGGCTGAGATATTTTAATATCGGGTAAAGGACGGCATTTTGTTTTAATAGAAACTTTTTCGGCGAGAGTCAACTGTGAAAATTTGTAGTTCACTTACAGTCACTATTGTCTCTACATTTATTTGTTGGAGTTGCATGTCTGAGGTCATAAATGTTTTATAATGTAAAATAAAACTCACTAAACTCAAATAAAACCAATCCAAATTCTAACCTTCAAAACAGAACGAATAAATATACGCGTTGATTGAACGATATACGGTACAACTGTCGCAGCACAACCTGCATATGAAACATATATTACAGCAAGGGAACTGCACGGCGGACAGTGCCGCTTTACGCTATTCGCTCGCATCTTACTTTGACGTGTGTATGTTTGAGCGATTCGACACTGTCTGTGGTAAACGCAATGCTGCTAGCGTTCTTTGCTATTGCTACAGTATATATTTTTATTATTTTTTATTCCAAATAAGACATTTGTATATGATTTTTAATGATAAAATTAATATTTTAAGCAAATATAATTATAATATGATATAATAAAAAATTTATTTATTTATCCAGAAAAGTTGGGGGTGCTGCAGTTCCGCAGTTTCTATGCACGAGCCGCCCCTGCTTCACAGACAAACAACTCAGAGTGCCAAAAACACTAATAGAGAGACACATCTATCCAGAAACGAGGTGCCCATCTGAGAGTATATTAAAGGAGCACGAAACCCACTTTTCTCCATTTCTGGTCTAATGATATTCTCGCAGACTCCATGTCAACCATTTGATCAGCAAAGAGCTGAAGAAGAAACATTAAGACCAAAAGCCGAGGAACTACTCAACGACTTTATACCATGTGCTTACTCCAGGGACGACATCCGAGCAAACCAACCATCTACGATTTAACTCGATACTCTTAAACACTTTGGTATATATTTTCACATATAAATAATTTATATTTTATTCTTTCCCTTAACATACATGGATTGTTTATTTCAAGAACTCACTTTCTTTCATCCACCCATAATAAATATATAAAAATCCTACAATATCATATTAATATGAATCATATCATAATCATTGATTGAGAGATATGTGAAAAAGGAGGAAGTCAGCCAATAGGGTAGCCTCTATCGAAAAAAAAAATTGTTATATTCAATTGGAACAATCATTATATCTGGCAAATAATAGAAAATGTAAAAACTTTCCAAATAAAACATGTTTGTATAAATATAATTTTCTTGGGGTCAAAGAAATGATTAAGTTAATATTTCGGCTTTTTATATTTGTACTTTGGGTCAGCGATCTCATCAACCAGGAGGACGCTTCTGGCAGAGATGGAAATAATTGCGGCAAGCCGGACTCGAACCCAAGCTAATTTCATACTCTAGATTCATAATTCGCAGCTTATTTGTCTTAGCCACTGCCTCCTCCTATATTTAGATAAGTCGTATTTATTTATATATTCAAAATATTTTATACTATTTATAACAATAAAATACAAATTAATCATTGATTTTAGAATAAAATTCAGTAAATTTTGAAACAAAGGGAAAAATAAGAAAAAATATAGAAATTTTAAATTAACTAAAAGATCTTTCATGTTAAATATTATCTATTTTTTAAAGTATAAATGTAATTTAATATCTTGTATTACGCTCACGAGATTTAATTAAGGCCATAATGAATCTAATCCACCTCTGATGACCCCCACCCCGTGGGCGAGAGTTTACAGATACTGGCATTGTCACTATTGATAACCTTAAAAGCCAAGGGCGGTGTGTTCGGTTCCCAAGCAGTCCGATAAAAATTAAATCAATTGGATACCAATTGATGTAAATAAATACCTCTGGATAATTTGTATCGTAATAAATTATTCATAATTCGTTTAAAAGTCTATATGGCCAAGATGCAGAAGAGATTTAAAAAAGCCTCTGATGATTTATACTGCTACAAATTTTGAAGAATTGTGAAGCGATAAACTGTTTTTCAAACTCAGAAGATGCTTTAGAAGAGGTTCGAGGGATGCTTAAAATGAATGAAACATCAGAAGTCTCAATAAAGTTTTTTTTATAGTAAAATCAATGGTTAATATGTCTATTATTGTATAAATAGTATAAAATATTTAAAAAATACAATGTATCTAAATATAATTTGAAAATAATGTTTTTTTAGGTTTTTTGAAATTTAATCAAAAAATTTCTTTTTCATGTATATTGTATGATACTTTGGTATTCTATTTTATATAAATGACGTTTTTCACACACAGCTACGTGTCTAAAGTAAATAAATAAGTGAAATGAAATAAATCGTTAGAATGAATCATGAGTAAAAACACAATGCACAAGACTTAAGTGGTTCCCAAACAATTTTGGGGTGAATAAGGGTTGTTAATTCATTTCAAAAGTCATCTAAAAATAAATGATATATGAATTTTAATCAAAATGGAGAAAATCAGAAAAAAGTCATTAAAGTCCTAATACTCTTTAGTAGTTTTTATAGAAAAGCTTGCTGTTGCATGTGATCTAGGTAAATAGTTTAGATATTAAATTTGAGACTCGAGAGTTTTTCATTTTTGAGATATTTAGTTTTCACAGACACAGGAACAGACAGGCCATTTTCCAAAAACTATTTTTTTTTTTTTAGACTCAAGAGGATCTCAAAATGTATTTCCTTTGAAATCTGAACATTGAATTTTTTGAGATTGCAAGACTTTATCTAGTATATTGTGAAGGGATTAGTAAAAAATCAATAATAATTGATTAATCCCTTCTAGATAAATTGGTTTATATTTAATAAACAATAAATTTTATTGTTTAAAATTATAATCATAATTTTTTGTGAAACTTATTTTGAACCTGGTTTGCCCATCTGGCAAACATATTTTTTATAATGTTTATTTTTATTATTTTCCTTTGTGCAGTGCTCCGCTGCCCGGGTGTTTTTGTTACATTGGGCTCTTTATCAAGAGCAATAATAAAACGAATTGTGGTGTCCTTATGCATTAACGTCCCCAAAAAAACCCAAAAGGAATTTCCCAAGGACTTGAGGAGAAAGGGAAGTCGAGAAGAAAATTTGTACCCACTTCCCCCTCCATTGTGAAACCGCTCTCCAAGGAATATTCTAGAAACCTGGAGTTTCGATATATAAACTGCACCCTTGGCCGGCGCGAGATATTATTCATTAGATTATTAAAATTGGGACATTATTATTACAAGTGGAGATTATTATATTATTACAAGATTATTACATTATTCGATTATTCGATCATTTTTCAACACAGTGAATGATAATCTGGCCCCCCGACAGAGTGAACAAACGGACACAGGGGTAGTGGTGTACCGATTATCTCTCCTCCTTTGTGTTAGAGAAGGACCACGTCATAATCAACACGACGTGCCCAGCGGAGGATTTTCTCAGATTGAGGGCGACCTATCTACCCAAGTGAGAACCCCCTCTCATTCTCTTGCTCTACCGGGATCCACGCCAAGTCCTATTGTCGAGAAGGATTCGTCGAACCAACTGGAATCTTCTCGACAACTCCCCTTTCTCCAAAAGTGATGATGAGTACTCATTTAAATATAAACACTTCCATGACTTTAATTAGAACTAAATTTTCTGACATATTAAATAAGCATAAAAAAAAACATCTAGCTTGGCTGTCTAGAACATTCTTTTATTTGAATTTATTTTAATTAATTTAACTTATTTAATTTAATTAATATTCAGTCATTCTCTCTTTCTGTATATATATATATTTTTTGAATCTTCAATTTGTATAATTACATATTGTTCTTCAGAGCCTTTTGAAAATATTTCGTCATATTTTTACCTTTATAATTCAACTGAAACTACTAAAAATCTATTGGCCTTCTTTCTTTGAGAAAGCAAATGCATGCCATAAATCCATCACTTTTCAGCATGCGGTCGCACTTCAGACAAACAATAAGCTTTTGTGTTTTTAGATCCAGATACTCTCCCCCTCCCGCCCCATTAATGAGATACACAAATCTAAATTAACTAAATTAATTATTTCAATTAAAAAGTCGAAGCAGATTAAAATAATTCTAAATCGCGCCATTTGAAATCGCCCCAAATTTCAAAGCTGGCATTTTTATCCCTTGACCGATTAAATTTCCTGGACCATCCATGGTCATATGGGTCATATGGTAGAAAAGGGTTCGCATAGTTTCGGGTGCTGGAATATGATAGAAAATTAGATAACATTAGTAAATTAATTCTGCCGTTCATCAACAAACAAATTAGAAATATTTTAAATTAAATAGATCAAAATGCTGCTCAGGAGTCGCTATATCACTAGTGGGTAAAACTGACGTTCACTCAAATATTAGGGAATCTCGAATGGGTTCTGAGGGAAACCAGAATCTTTTTCAGACAATGGAACAGAAAGGTCCCCAAACGCTCTTGACTTCATGCACGAAGTTGCGGAAAAATGCGCAAAGAGCGGCTCGCAAGAGTCATTCATCCATACCATGCCACAAAAATCTGAATATGTAACATGCCCAATCCCCTAAGACATATCACTGAAAACAATATTATTTTATATTCAACAAATTTCTCAAAAAGTCGACCGATTAGGCACCGAAATATTCTCTCCTTTAGACCACAATACCATTGAGCCTAGTCCAGATTCCGAAAACAAAGGAATAAATGCTGCGCGATCTCTGACAAAGATGACAAAATTCAATCTAACACAAGTGAATTAAAACCATTTCGAAACCCTTTAATCTAGCCTAATTTACATTTATGGAAGGCCAGTATCACATACCGATATTTCAAAATATTCTTCAATGAATTTAAATAGGCTTGTTCACACTATCCATATTTTTCGAAAGAATACTTTAACAGGACTGTGACGTTTTGCATAATATGACCAAGGCCATTTAAATATATATTACAAAGAATAAGAGATTAAAAGAAATAATTTAATTAGATCAGAAAAATAAATGAAGCACAGGATGAGTATATGGAAATCTGAATATGAAATTGGCCATTGACATCATTTCTTTTATATACTATATATATTAATATATTAATGCTGGACCCAAAAAAAAATCCTACCGCAGAAATCAATGGACGCTTAGTTTGCACCGCCCTAAACTCAAAGTCTATATTCATCTAAAGGTAATGTAAACTCCTATAAGAAAGGAAAATGGAAAATATTTAAATCATAAAATTCAAGACTTTATCGTTATCATTCAAGATCATTATGAGAATATATCAGAACCTCAATCTAGTTATCGAATTTTCTAATATTAGCAATATGTATTTAATTTAAAATCTAATATTGTCATCAATTCTCCTAATTAATTGATTAATAAATTAAAAATAAACTTACCGCTAATTTTTGTCGGATACGCATTGTTGTGATGGCACCAGTTCCACTTAACTTCTGGATAAGCTCCGTAGCTGCGTGCTGGTCCAGACAGCCAGATTGGTCAGTAGTAGCCTTATTGAACATGTCCTGAAGCCAACGCTCTCTCAAAGCCTCTTTTTCTTCTAAACCTTCTGGAGCTGCAAAAATAAAAACTAGTTAAAAACTGAAAAAAAAAAATCATTATATCTATTATAATAACGACTGACATTTTGTTGCACCTATCAAGGCATTTAGCCCTGTTATCCAAATTGAAGCTTCCTCAGGAGTTGAAGCTACCAGATCCAAAGACTCGAAGTCTTCACCATAAAGGATTGAAAAAGCGCAGTCGTCACTATATGATGCCCCAAGATCACGAGTCTTGAGCACTTCAGTGTTCTTCCCGACCCGAATCTCTTTGATTGCATCAATTGGAACTGAAAATATATTTTAATGACTATTATTAGCAGGTCTGCTTTGAATCATTCTTTGATAGAATATGATTAATCATAAGAATAGTAAGAAATCACTGAGAGTTCTGACCCCATCACACTGAAAAGAGAGAGTTTATTTCAGGAAGCAACTTTTCCCCTTCTTACGGGGAAAATAGAAGAAATATTAAAAAAGGCCTAAAATTGTAGATAGAGCTTCCCCTGAAGCACACACACTGCCTTCTCATCTCTCCCAAAACATGAGAAATGGCTGTGGAGTTTATCGACTGAATATGGATATAATATTAAATGATTTTTTCTCAATCTAAATAAACTTCTTTAAGGGAGTGGAGGGCTGATCAAGATAAATAAATAATAAATTTTTCTATTTAGTTAATACTTTGAGACTTATTAATATTTATTTCAATATTTGTCAATGTTATTATTTTATATATTTTTAGATACCTTATTAAATTTGTTTTTTAGGAAATAGAAAGCCTCTTTTAAAGCCCTTATCCCACTGCCGTTCGTTCTCGCTTCTGATTAGCTTTAGCCAACCTACATCAATATGAGGCGACGACTGCTCTGACAAGTTTAACCAGGGCCGGCCCGTCCTTTAGGCGAATTAGTCACTGGCCTAGAGCGCCATAAATAACATCAGTAAATCGTAATTTTTTATTTTATTTGTAGACAATTATTTATAATTATATTTATTGATGATAATAATATAAAATTATAACGATTTCTTTGAAAAGAGCGCTAAACTTGAAATTCGCCAAGGGCGCCAAAAACCCTAGAGCTGGCCCTGGCCTTATACCAAAAAATTGGAATATATTGTCATATGTGCAGAATGAAAAAAATTCTATGTTTTTAAATAGATGTTTTGAAATATATCCTAGTTAATTAACCCTCGATGTTCCAATTGTACTTAAATGAGTACGGGCATTGTTGGCTATTGTTACGGATTTTTTATGAAATTTTTCTTCTATGATGTTTTGTTAACATAAAGTCTCAATATTTTGAAAGAAAAGGCCAATTTTATTTTTCATTTTCATTTGGGCGAAAATGGGTTAAGATAAAGAGGTCTGATTTTTTAGCGATATTGTTGGCTAATTTGAATATTTTTAGATAAAAAATAAATATAACATCTAAAGCTTCATATGAAGTAGCCCCTAAAATTTGAATATTGAAAAATCCTGTCTTTTCTCGCGTGTAGATAATAAACGAAATATAAATTCAAAAAAACATTATTTACATTAAGAGGGATGAGCTCTCGTTAGATCTTCTATTATTAGTTATTATTTTATATATTATTATGTATTTTATTTATAATCAATTACAATAGGTTGAACGTGTTAGGAATTATTTATTAAATTAGGCCATTTATATTATGTGAAAAATGTTTGTGATACGTACTCCCCCTTGGTTGTCTCCTCCTGTTCTAATACAATAAAAAATCTAGAGCCATTTATCTAATTTACCTGGAATATATAAACGATTAGTATTAAAATTTAAATAAATTTTATTTATTTTTAATAAAATAATTTTTTGTGTTGATGGATTAAGCGACCCCGCCCGCGGGAGTCGAACCCGGGATCACCAGCCTATCCGAGGCGTCAGTTTACTACCTTTGTACCAGACCACCGAACGCTCGACCACATCAGCAAAAACTCACATCTCCCGTATATATACAGATATAATGTAAAAGTTAGTCCAAAAAAAAATCTTTATAGAAAAATTTTTCACTTACCAGCCGCTTTTTAAGCAGCAGAAACCCTTTCTTTCAAGGGGGTTGGGGGAAAATTTAAGTTAGATAATTTTACGAAATCTATTTGATTCATATGAATAAATTCGGCCAGGGGTCGTTTGATCCACCAGAAAAAAATATATTCACAAAAAATTATTTTATTAAAAATAATTATTTAATTACTTTAGAGTCTACTTTGAGAGATACATTTAATGTTCATTCATATGAATAGATCTTGTTCATAGACACTCTCAAACAGATAAACAGATAAACAGATAAACAGAGCATTTTGCAAGACCCATTTTTTTAATTTGGGGAACCTCAAAACGTATATTTTTGTTGAAATCTCAACAAAGATTTTTTTTGCAATATCTTCTCACTATATTTTTTATATATAGGTAAGAGAAAGTAGAATCATTTAACTTAAATTTTATTTATTTAAATGTATATAGAAATTCTAGGAAACGATTTATAAATAAATTACCCATTGCTTTTGAAGACTTTTTGGTGGTGGGACTCCATCGAATTGCATTTAAATCTTCAGATAATGAGAAGAATCGATGATATTGACGAGCATTAGCTCTCACTTTGATCAGGCTGCTTCCGGTCACCATATATTGTAAGCAGGCGCTTGCTGAAAAAATAAATTGATTTTCTTGTTAGTAGAATAAATCCTTGGAGGTGTACTTTTTCTACACTAGCTAGTTTGATAAAAAGGTGCGAAAAACTCATCTTTCTTAAAATTTTAATTCAAAATGTCCAACATTTATTACATCACATTCTCTAGATAGAGAAAAAAATATATCGCTGGGATTTCATTGATGCATAAAAATGTCTGTTTCACCTTTGTTTATCTGGGAGATCCACAAGCATATTCTGAGAGCTAATAAGATTGGGAAAATAATTTCATTAGTTTGGTCTAAAGGACATATTATTGGCAACTTAGGAAATGAAATGGCGGATATGAAAGCGAAAAAAGCAAGAAGTGGATCTCAGTTAAACATTGTATTAACGTCTGAGAGGATCTTGTTGAAACAAGGAGAAGATTGATGGATGAATGGTAGATGAGGTGATCATCTTTTTTTTAAATTAAAAAGTTCGCATTTAACAGCGATACAATCACAAGTCCAACTTACTTCTTGGTTTTGCAAAATAGAGGGTCAAAGAAACTCTTTTACAATAATAACTAGGATGAGGTTAAATCATGGACTCTTTACTTTAAAAGACTTAACATAGTTGAAGATGATATTTGTGATGGGGTATCAAAGTCAGATCTAAAAAAACTTAATAAAAGTTGAAAGTGAGGAGTAATTTCGAACATCTTCGAAAGGAATGGAAAGTGGGCCCTCTTGCTTTAGTGTCCTTAATGGCAAATGACAAATAATTTTATTATTATTAAAGACTACTATATTTATCTCTGACAAGCAACAAAATACATATATAGTTGTGAAATTATAAACATAGAAGAAACTATTTAATGAGATATTGGCCAAATATGACAGAAGGTTTGCCAGTTGCCTTAATTAAGAAAAAAGAAGAAGAAGAAGAAAGTCAATATGAGAGACAGATCATCACCGTTATTGGGTTAAAACATTTCTCTTTTGAGCTAAAACATGCCAGAATATCCCCCCCCTACCCAGATCATTTTCTGGAAGGAAGTAAAGCCGTTGTTCCTGAAACTCTCCGCATTTTTTTAGAGGGGGTAATCATAAATAAAAAATGTGGAAACATTCAGAACTGGAAGAATCGATGTAATGTATTTGCACAAGGTATTGTTGCTGACTATCAATCAGCTTGTAATTTTATTCATTTATCTTATTCTGAATTTCTCAGCAAATTTGTATTTTTAATTTTACCATTACAGCACAATAAAAATATAAAAAATACTCCCATAATGCTTATTATACAGGTGGTGGACAAAATAATGGAAACACCTAATATTTTACCATCATAATCTTAGAACATAATTTAAACAATCAAAACTTAACATATGTTCCTATTTTCTGTATAATAATTTTGTTATTTGGTATATTGATGTAAAATGTATGTTATTTTTCTGTTTT
>JAAAKE020054445.1:0-25876 GCA_010014785.2 Anisolabis maritima
TGTCCTTCAAATAATTATTAGACACCTGTGGTGTATAGGAGAATACAATCCCCTCCACCACATCACATCCAGAACCTTCAAAACTCTATTTTTTTTTTTTATTTTTTTTTTTAAGTGTTTTATTGCTCTGAAGATGAACGACTTTCCTTTCTTTAAAAGCAATAAATTTGAGGTCATTGATCCTTAAACAGATGATCTCTTATACTAAAGACCATTACAAAAAAAGCAATTTATCTGAGCTGCCTCCCCACTATACAAAAATTGGACAAAATTTAAGGCGTTAGAATAAAGAGGACATTCAATGGATAATATTGGAATGTTGCAAAATAATAAGAGGAAAATTCAGAGAATAATTATCGATAGTCTATTTTGAATTTAACCGAACAGTTCAAGAGATAGAGCTTATACGCAAATGAGATTTTTTTTTTGAAAAGAAATCTGCGCACTGAGACCCAGGCGAGGTACGGATGTAGAGATCGCCTGGCCTTTCATCGCTCAATTGAAATCTTGAAATTGTTTTGAGTATATCTCTCTTATTTGTCGACGAATTCTTATGAAAAAATAGAAAACTCACTTTCATTCAATCATAAATGTATACAAAATTTTTTGTTAAGATTCACCCATTATAAGGTCACTTTTATTAGTGACCCCAACAATTTCAAATTTTGAATATTGCGCTTTCAATTTTTAATAATTTTTTCTTATTTATTCGTTATTTTTATATTAAATAAACAAATTGGTATTTAATAAAAGAATAACAAATAAAGAAGAAATAATTATTAAAAATTTCAAGCGCAAAATCCGAAATTTGAAATTATCACTATCACTAATTGTAATTTTTAATTATTTCTTCTTTATCCGTTGTTGTTTTTATTAAATAAACAAATTCAAAGATTTTGATTGAATTTAATGGGAAATTAAATATTTTAAAGAGAACATTACTATTTTGGCTACTTAATGTACATAATTACAGTTGAGTTGAATTTTTAACCTTCGTTTGACGGATTAATTTATTCATATTGGCTTTCATCATATTATCAAAAAAACTATAAAAGATATAAAATAGTTATTCTTAATCAGCATAAAATTCTGCGTCGAATGTATTTTTTTATATGTCATATAATTTTTTGCTTAATGATAACTATGGTTTATTTAATTTTATTTAATTAGATAAAAGATAATTGAGATAGGAAAATAAGAATTATAGATTTGTAATCCCTCATAAATTTCTGCATCGAATCCATATATCAAATAACTACTAACCTCTTTAATTTAGTATCTAATATTATTTTATCAATAAATCAAAAACTATTCGAGATATCGAAATTTTGTCTTCGGATTCTTAATCTACATGAATTGTTCTTTTAAAATGATATATCATATGTCTTATAATGATTAAATTAGTTTTTTTTGTGAAGTGTGTTTATTCATAGGGATAATATATATTTTTTTATCTCAACAATCCTTTCCCTCTCGCTACGCCCACTTTGCTATTTTTATCTCTCTCTCCAAGGCCAGCTCATGCATTATTCTTAACTTCTTCTCTCTCTCTCTATTTTTTAAAAATTATTAGATAATTTTGCTAAAAATAACAAAAATAATTGAGTTTATGTGATAAATAAAAGATCAAACTAAAAAACAAATATCCAAAGAAAATCAAGAAGGCGTGTCGTAAAAAATTAGGCTTGTAAAATTTTTCAGCAGGTACTCTTGAAAAATTACTGAGCTAGTGCGAGCGGGAGTTCGAAGAAGAGCGGTTAGGATCAAAAAATTTCGGCCTCTAATGAGTCCTCTCATTGAATAAGAGTCTCTCAGCAGGCTCTCTCTTCCTAGGAAGCGAATCAAAGGCCTCCAGTGAGACTAATCCGAATCTCTTTCTGCATCCCTGGATCATTGGACTATAGAAGAAGTATCTCTCCACTGACACTTTTTTACCGATATTACCATGGTCAATGTTCTAATGAATTAAATTTATAATTCCTCCAAAAGCGACCTTTGTCCGAAACAGAAGAGATTGTCCCACAACCGTCGTTAAACTTGTAATTAACAGTCAATTCCAGACTTCCTTCCAGTCCCCCCTCATAACCTCCTGAGAATGGAACA
Source organism: Anisolabis maritima (assembly GCA_010014785.2). Classification (NCBI taxonomy): domain Eukaryota; kingdom Metazoa; phylum Arthropoda; class Insecta; order Dermaptera; family Anisolabididae; genus Anisolabis; species Anisolabis maritima. The sequence goes on from JAAAKE020054445.1 coordinate 2,104, forward strand.
AGCATCTTCTAAAATCTTTTTGATTTTCCACACTCTATTACTCTTGTTCTTCCTGATAGTTGCATGTAGCATATGACCACTGGTCGATCAACCTAGAACTTTTGGAACTTACGCACTCATTTTCCAAAAAAAAAATACAAATCTGGACTGGAAACAGGAAAAAATTCTTTGGGATTAAAATTTTTAATTAATACATAACATAATTTTATTCAATTCACTTTCAAATAAAATTTTATAAATAATAAAAAGCGTGCATAAATTTAAATAGTAGTAGTAAATAAATATATTTCTTCATTATTCATTGTTTGGTATTCGTTTGACGAATTCCAAAGGCAAGCCCAAATTGAGCTGAGTTTCACGATCAAGTTTGACTAGATGAGGGCTATAATACAAAAGTGCTTGCCAACAAATTTCTGATAAACTTGGAATTTTCAACCAAGTTTTGTAGATTGCTGACGTTCGTCCTGAACCGCAACTATGGATCTAAAATGAGAAAAAAAAAAAAGAAAAAATTTATTTTCCCTTTTTTAATAAAGCAACCACATATATACATTTTAATAATTATTTGAGAAGATTAAATATCATTATTTACTCGAATAATAATAATAATAATAATAATAATAAATAAATGATGGCAAAGGAGCAATGAACCATTGATTTAGCGAGATTGGAATGAGTCCAAATGGGAATATATTTATAATGTATTTTCATAAAGATACTAGGAAGTGATTCCTTCTATTTCAGTAAGTGACCTAAAATAAAATTAAAACACATCAGCCCGTTTTCTTTCATTGTAAGATCACATTCAATTATATATTTTGATTGGGTATTATTATTGTAATTTTTTTTTAGTCTTTTTGGCATCTGGGCCATCTGGAATTTAAACAACAACCCATATATAAATTTATTACGATACAAATTATACTGATCTATTTATTTATATCAATTGGTTATGTCCACTCAGAAATAGACAACCTTCGAATAGATCCTACTAGTTTATTATATATATACATTAGTCTTCTTCCATATTAAAATTGCGGTAATAAATAATTTGAATTATATTATAAAAAACTATGATTATATTATTTTTCTTTTAAATTGTAAAATAGAAGTTTATTAATATTATTTGCCAATATATATATACACCGAATTTTATTATACCAAGTATTTTGCATTTATTTTAAACATGCAAAAGGAGGTAATGTTAACCCAAGAATGTGAGGGGATATGTAGATAAAAAAGGCATGAGTCTGACAACTCGAGGGTTGGTTCAATTAGTTATTGAGGCAAAGGCGTATACAAGGAGGGTGTAGTAAATCATGGGAGAGGGGGAGGAGCTGGATACACTCCTGTTGAGAGAATAGAAGTCGGATCGGTAAAAATCTGCCACTACGACTAGGGTAAAATTTTCATTTTTTTTTTTCAGACACCTCCCTAACAAAAAGTTACATAAATCGGTGATGGACTGTTCATTGCCATTCCTTATTTTTAATATCTTGAAATATATTTCTAAAGTTTTTAATTATGTTTAGGTATTTTTTATTAAATTAAATTACCTCTATTCCACCAAATGAATAAAGACATCCTGCCGGAGTTAAAGCTGTTGAATGGAAATAGAGTTGAAAAGGTAAAAATGACATTTTCATTTTAACCCAGCGCATTGTAACAAGGTCTAACTTCCAAACATCATTAAATGCATGTAATCCATTGTAACCTCCTATGATGAATGCTGCTGGATGTTGATGGTCACCATCACCTTCTAAAAAGACACAGCCATGACATCGACGTGCTGGAGGAAGTCCAGGTGAAGGTTCACTCGGATCTGGTAATGTAGGTCGTTGTTCCCAACGCCGCCTTACCAAATCAAACATGGGCACCTCCTAAAAACAAAAATTCATATATAATTATCATGATTCCAAGAGAAATTAGAACCCTCAATTCCTATAGAGAGAAATCTATTTCTGGATTTTATATACGAAAGGCATAAAGTTATAAACATAAAAAAAAGAAATGCCTCTTAAAAATTAAAAAGAGTAAAAACATATATTAACATGTATATATATGAATAACCAAATTTAAAACAACCTTTTGAAAAATGGAAGATGAGACTGGAAAATACAAAATATTATATATATATATATTATATAGGATATAATAAAACAAAACTATAGCTGTTTTCTTTCTTTTTATCTTTATTTCTCTTCAGCTGACGTTTCGATCTTTTTGTTTTAAAGCCATTTGAATCCCCAATTTAAAAGTCTATCCCAAATTTTCTGATACGAATATATATATCTTATAAAAACTATCAAAATTAAAAAACAATATATATATATATTCGTATCAGATACTTTTAAATTGGGGATTCAAATGGCTTTAAAACAAAAAGATCGAAACGTCAGCTGAAGAGGAATAAAGATAAAAAGAAAAAAAACAGCTATAGTTTTCGTTTTATTATATCCTTTATATAATTGAATATAAACAAAAAATTGATACAAAATAGTCAAAATGTATAATTATTATTATGTTTCTGTCATAAATTGAGACCAACTTAAAAGTTTAGTCAAATATATATAAGAATATTAAGATTAGGAGGATGAACTTCAGCCTTGAAAGTTTGCTTTCCTTACTATAGAAAATTTGCTTTTACTGGAGAGCCTGGCTAGTTTCTTTATCATGACTGTTTAAGATAAGACAATGTTATTGAATGATTATGTTGGGTTTTTTTTTTTTTTTTTTTGTAATCGATGAATGAAACCAGCTGTTTATTCTAAACCACCTTCACACTTATATTATGCAAATATTTGGATTTGAATGGGGCTCGCCATCCCTAGTGGTTTTTTGAGGTGATCACGTCATATAATTTAAATAAAAATAAATGTATTATCACTAATATTAAAAATACATTATGGTCTATTTTCTTTTATTTTATTTAATATTTAATAAAAATGAATAAATGATTCACAAAATTTATTTTAAATTCTTGAATGACGATGAAATGAAATTACCTTAAATCCATAAACAGAACTAGCTGTTCCTCCACCAAGAACCCAAAGTTTTTTATCATAAAGCACAAGTTCATGACGATATCTTCCTTCTGGTTCGTTATCATCTCCATCACAAATATAAACCTCCTTCCATTCAACAGTTCGTAGATCAAGTTCATGAATATCTGATGTATATTCGTATCCTGTTGTTCCACCCATTGTATATAATCGAGCATCATCATCGATGGCAATCGCCTGACCATATAACTCCTCTGGCAAACAGCCCTCTACCTTTATAAGTGTCATTTTATGGTCTTTTTTTAGATTAATAATATGGACCTGATTACTACAATGTGACCCAAACGGGACGCCTGTACCGCCAAAGATGATCATTGTGGAACCTTTTAATAAAACAGCATTTGATGCTAATTCTCGGGGCATGTCCTCGATATCCATTCGTGTCCATTCTTGAGTGGCAAAGGTGAATTTCCATAACTCTTGAAAGAGAGGTTTGTGCTCTTGCCAGACAGGATCATTTGAAAGGTCCGAGTCTAAAAGAAAAGGATTATAACCACCAAATGAATACATAGCATTCTGATCGCATACTATCCGATGTCCACTTCTTGGCTTCGGCCAGGGTTCTTCGTTTTTTGGCAAGCATATTTCAAAACGAAATGGCTTAAAAGTGTATAAAGCAGTCATCTTTATTTTAGGAAAGTATTCATAATATTAAAAAAAACAAACATAATTTAATTAAAATAATATATTTGTGTGACCTCGAAATTGTATCGGTTAAACATATAATCAAAAGTATGCGTGTCAATTAAGAGAGTTCGAGTTGAATAGAGCGGCCATTGCTCTATACTGATTGGCTATCCTATATATGTCATCCGTGACCAATAGTAGTTTAGTGAAAGATAAATTTCCCTAATAAATTTATTTTATAAAGGGAAAAATATTAAAAGCTATTAAAATTGAAAAAAAATTACTGTTGTTATTTTGTTTGTAAATTTTATTTCTTTTAATAAGGCCACTTTTGGAAGAGCTCCAAGATTACTTCCCCCTTCTGACCATCTTTCTCTACATAACCAACACATTTCTTTTTCATTTTTGATCTTGAAATATTTTAATTTTCAAAAAAAAAAATGGCAAAATATTTCTATGTTGAAATCATATTTTCTCATAAAGTTTCTAACTTCCCACTAATTGGAAAATACCCGGGTTTTTTTGATAATAGCGATGAATATAAATGAAAAAGATTTAAAAAAAAAACATCAAATTAAATTCTTTATGATTAGGAGTTAGAAATTTAAAAATAGAGTCGGCGTCGGACACTTTTTGCCCATTTTAGCAATAAAATAAATGGAAAAATACCATCAAACAATTTGAATTAAGCGGTTTTGTTACGTCAATAGGATTGCTAATCAGAAGTGAAATGTGAAATGTTAAGTGTAAATTCCCCAAAAAAAAGTCAACAAATAAAATTTTACAAATAAAAAATGTTTATATTATGAATTGTTATATTATTTTTATAATTAGTTTATGTTAGTACGTTATATTGATTGCTCTTCTGGAATAACATCAAATAAAAAATCGAAACTAGTTTAATGTGTTAATATTGTAAAATAACATTTAAAAATGAATGATTTAATTTTTACTACAGATTTTAATGGTTTAAAAAAGAAAAAGATGAAGAAGAGGCAAAAAAACGTAAATTGATAATTTTAATTTTTTTTTTTTAATTTCAAAATTATTTTAAAATATACTAACATGGAATATAATATAGGCTGTTGATATGTATATTCATTCACTTCATTTCCTTTCATTGTGGGGTGAGATCTGGTGATTAGTTTATAAAGAACTTTTAACAATTAAAATATATTTATTTTAATTTAATCTGAAATAAGTTTATTTTGATTGGGGGTTGGGCGAGGACTTCTCGGGTCCCCAGTTTTCTGTGCTTTAATGTTAAGAGGGATTTTACATCCCCCTCTTCAAGAGTGCGAACCGTGCTTGTCAAATGGTTCACAGCTTTTTCTTTACAAGTTATTTCGTTATCGCAGTCTTAATAAAAATTATTCCCGGAAAGATGAGTTGATATAAAAATCCACCTTTAGAGTAAAATTCCGATTCGCTGCTTGACGCCTAGAGTCAAATATGGAAATCCTAAGCTTTCTAGTTCATGAAGAAGATCTGTTATATCACAACTCTAAAAGTAGAGGTTTTAGGGTAGCAGAAAGTTATAAAGCACACTCCAAAAACCGGAAGGCTTGGAAATTCCAAGTTTGATTTCAGGGGTGAAACTGGGTATTGGAATTTAGGTGTAGCATTTGAGCACTCCATGAAAATCCGGAAGAGCCCAAAGCTCATCAAAAGAACAAATATTAATTTAAAAAAAAAAAACCATCCAGTTATGTCTGAAATGAAAATGATTATTTTTTCTACTCTTAGATAAAAATTGCACTGACTGAAGACATTTGGGATGCCGTCGATCAGGAAACAATAGAAGGAGTTGAATATTGGCTTGAAAAGCATCCTGAACATTTAAATCTCCCAGGTGGAAAGGCATTCAACAAACATACGCCTTTGCATTTGGCTACATACCATGGAAATTTTAAATTGGTTGAGTTTCTCCTAAATAATGGAGCTAATATAGAAATGAATGATCCGACTACTAACGCCACAGCTCTGCATTGGGCTTCACATTATGGACATTTATCAATTGTCAAATGTTTAATTAATAATAATGCTATTATTGACTCAAAAGATGGATTAATGTCTACACCGCTACATTATGCGACTGCACAGGACAATTTGGAAATTGTAAAATATCTTATAATTAAAGGAGCCAATTTTCAAATACAAAATGCAAGTGGACAAACTTCTATCGATTTTGCAAAATCCTTTGGTTGCAATGATTGTTATGACTATTTTTGTGATATAATTTCAGCTGAAAATAATTTATTTTGAAAAAAAGAAAAATCATAAATAGGCAAAATAAAAAAACTTAATTATCCTATTAATAGAATACGCTTTGAAATTTATTCTTCCATAATCGTTGTTAAAATATCTGCTAGTATAGTGCGAAAGAAATCTGATAGGTAATACAAATTTAAATTTTTCATCTATTTGTAACTTTATCAAGGATAAAAGTATATATTATGCATTTTACTATAATATTTATATATTATATTCTCTTTTATATACATCTATATATATTCTATATAATGTATAATATTCTTTGGTAAAAGTGAGTTTTACTTTTTGCTGCCATCTCCTACTTTCATTAAAGCCATTTCATATGTATTTTATGAATTTTATACGTTATATTCTAAATTTTTAATATGTTATATATTTAAAATATTACTAATTAAATAATGGCGGCTGTGATATATAAAAAAGGGCCAATAAAAAATAGAAATTTGATAATCATTAGGTTTGGGACTTTTTAAGGCCTAAAAAATCATTCTTATTCTAAATATATATAGAAAATAAATTTTATTTAATGAATATATATATATATATGGTGGGTGGTTATATATAGCTTTATAGACTATGTATTATTATAAGATAAATTTTGAGAACAAACTTATTTTATAATATAAATGTTCTCGATAATGATATGCTATTTTGAATTTAGTCTATAATAATATAACTATATATTTAAATTCATTTATACATTCTTTATATAAAATTTTATTTTCTGTGTGTATTTTTAATAGAAAGGCTTATGAAGTCCTTGGAATGGTTAAAATTTAATAGTATGAAGTATTTCTGGATTCCTTATTTTGACCGCCTATCTCTATTCTCATTATTTGGAATCTAATTAAATTTTAATATAAAAATATATAATGTTGAGATCGACGACAAAGGACATCAGTAGATAGAAAAAGAAAAGAAATATATATTTAAAAATTATATTTAATTAAAATAATAATATATAACAGTGGAATCATATATAAGTTTGTGCAAAAAAAACTTTACTATTTGCAAAAACATAACAAGGGCGGTTTAAAGAGATCCATAAAATCTTTTTATTTAAACAGTCGAGTTTATTTAAGTAAAAATGTTTATATTTGGGCAAAATAAATAATAATAATCGATGGATTTAATTCACTAATTGTTATTTAATTAACATTTGAGCAAAAATTAATATTTTAGGTATATTCTGATATATTAAAGTAAATTTTAAATTGAATGCAATGCACCTGGCCAAAAATAAAATTTTAAGAGCATTTTATAAAAATTATTCGAAAGAAAAATGTTTTCTATTTAAATAGTATACGAATATTTTGTGCAACGCGCCGATAAACCCATAAGAGAAGCTAAGGTGGAAAATACTTGGATTTTACAGTCTCCACATCTCTACTATATCGCACCTTTCAAGGCTTTTTCGGTGCGACACTACACGCCCAACTACAGGTATTCTAAAAATATTGATTTTTTATCAAATGATTTTATAATTCAAGCGATTATTATTAATTTAATAAATTATAATTTATAGAAGGGCGCCCTGCTCCTCGCCCTTACGAGGAACCCCAGATTAAATCTAAAAATTTAATAATGAATTGTTTAAACTTTTTGATTGAATAAAAAGACAAGTTCACAAAAAAAAAAGAAGAAAATTAAATAGTTTTATATGGGTTTAAATTAATTATATTATTAATTAGTTTTTTTTTTCTTATGTGTATATTATAAAAAATTAGTTTTTATCAATAAATATATTTTCAAGCTTTTGTGAAATCAGTGGCATCTTATCAAAAAATACAACACAAAATTTATTTTATTTCAATAATATCTATTTTTAGAGAAAAAATATTGCAATTTAATCCTATTCACTCTCTTTTATTGTTTGTCTTTAAAAAAAGATTTGCAAAAGTATTCCAAAAAAAAACCTCAGCTTTTGGAATCTTTATTGTCCTTTGTTTCATCCCTCTTTCTTGTCTTTTTTAAATCGTTCTCTGGCCTCAATTTATATCTGGTTATTTTTGCTGGTCTTGGTCTCGTCCAAAAAATTCAAGACAAAAAAAAATTGGCAGGGATTTTGCAAATTTAATTTTTTAGTTAGGTCTTTCGGTTGATCCTTTTATCCAAATTTACTTACCCTGCTCTAAAGTTTTTCTAAACATCAGTAATGAATTATGCAGTGACAAAAGCACTTCTTTCTTTAGCTAATGACCTTCCATTCCCTGCTAAAAAGACGAAATCTGCGGTTAAATTAAAAGTAATTAAAATTGGCAGCAAGGCAGAGGGTTGATAAGGCGACCCAAGTGCGTGTAATACTTAAGTTATCTAATACTGTCAAATAAATGCGTTTATTTATAATTTTAATTCTTTTATAGGCATTTTTTTTTATTTAAGTTCATAAAACTATTTTAAGCAGATTATTACAAATCAAAAACAAAAAGAGAGTGAAATGGATATAGGTTACTTATTTTACTCAAAGTTTTTTTAATTATTCTTTATAGAAATGGGATATGCCCATTAACAAAGTAGGAAGCAAAATCAGTTAATTTTATGCTTGTCGATTAATAGAATTTACTTGCTTTTAAAATATCATCATTATGATTTAAATTCTCTTTTTTTATCACATTAATTATTATTACATCAAGAAAATCTATTTTTTTTTTGTTTCAATTAAAAAATATATTTTCTAAGGCCCTTCGGAGAGAAGAGAGAGAAAAGAGAAAGAGAGTGATGCTACGTACTTTTGCTAGGAACCTCTTCTGATTTATTCCTAATTATTATTTATAATAATTTTAAAAATTTTCTTGAGACAATTAAAAAAAAATCTATTTGTCTCTGTTTTGTAAATTTTATTTTAAGTAAAACTTTAATTATTTCGATTAAAGCTTTGGATTTAAGTTGCTGCAAAATAAGAAGTGATATCAGTTTTTATTTCAAATAATTTGGTAATAAATTTAATTTATACTCCAATAAAGATGTAACAATTAATCGAATAAGCCAAAGAATTGGCTATTCAGACTAGTTTGAAAAATAATAAGAAAAAAAAAGAAAAATGGCCTTTTGACAGGTGAAAAAGTCAAACAAAAATGTTATGTTAGGAAAATGGAAAGTAAAGATGACGGATTATTCCTCAACCGGTACATCATTAATTACAAATAAAAAAATTATTTTTTAAATGAATCTTAATATATATACAGGCATTCCTCACTTAACTACCAACTTTTTAACGACCACGAAGATCTACCTCATTTTTAGGATTTGATAATATGTTAATCAACCTTAATTAATTGTTTAATGTTTCATTTTTATAATTTTTTAATTTATTTAATTTAAGAATATTAGCTTGTTAAAATTCTTCTGCGCATGAGCACTTAGTTTTGGGTATTCGCATGTGCAATATGCTAAGTGGTGTGAAAGGATTTTTTATCTTCTATGTATATACCATCTATATAATATATACTCAAGAAGTTAATTAAAGAATACTTTCTTAGTTTTTTCTTATTCAGAATATATAATACCCTAAAAACATCAATATACTATCCGCCTCAAAAATAAATAAATAAATAAATTGGATATTATCTTTTGTTTAGTCTTTTTAGAAAAATTTAATTTTGAATATTATTATTATTAATACTTTTTATAATAATCCCTTAAGGAGAACCAAAAGAAAGCAGGATTAATAAATAAGAATGCTAAAAATCCTACAATAACTTATTTGGCACACCACAACTTAATGAAACAAAATAAAAAACAAAAGTACTACCAATCAATAAGATTTAGACAGAATGAGTTCTATCTTATTTACTTATTATATTGGGTAATATAAATGGTATATGGTTACTTCTTGCTTATGGAAACTAGCCGTTAAGTGAGATTTACATATATATATATATTTTATAGATTTACATATATATATATATTTATATATATATATATATATACTGTATATTACAGTATTTACATTGTTTCTAAAAATTCAAGTAAAAACAAATCATAATCATTATGATCATATCCTATTATAATCATAAAGATTATAAAGACTTTAAGGGTTAGATTTTCTTTTGTGGTTTATACAAATTAGGGTTGATGGAAAAAGAGAGCCGAGGAATAGAGAAGGTTCTACCAACCTCATACAAAATTTTCAAAAAAAAAAAAAAAAATTTATAAGAGAAAAATTATTTTTCTTATTCCTTTTCAGATGGCAACTTTTTATGAATTTACATAATTAAAGTTTTACTCTAAATATAATTTTATTTAACATATATGTTTATCACTTTAAGACAAAATTTATTTTATAAGGCTTTTTAACTTTTTGGATTATCATATTAGAGAAATAAAAAAAAAGAGAGCTATTTATAATTTACAATTCGATGCATTTATTATTATTAAAAAAAAAAATCAGTGAAACTAAGCAGCAGTTGATAACATCATGCAAAGTGAATGAATTGAACTGTGACTAGAATTTTAGGTAGTTTCATATAGATTTTTTTGTATATAAATTATTTATTGTTTAGTATGTGGGCTAAAAGTCCTGCGCATTTTCCAAAAAATTACTTTCTGGACAAAGTACCAGTGCTTTCAAAAAATGCCTATTATACTATATTGCATAGGTAACAACAACCAGTACCAGTAAATCAAGAACTTTAAACAAAATATCGATGAAACTTGATGTATCATCTGTTACAACACAAAATAGACAAGACCTACGTTTATTTTTACAAACTACATAAAAACAAAAGGTATTAAATTTATTTATATGAAAAAGACTAAGAAATTTGCTCTCGTGTTTTTGTGCAGGTAGTATAATAAATTTGTTAAATCAATCCAAACGTAGCACTTGTCAACTTCTGAAATTAAATATATGATATTTTAGTAGTGAATACCTCATCTCTATTTTCACATAGAATGTAGCTAGTTACGTAAAAGTGAATATTGAGGATAAATAAATAAAGAAAATCAATAATACTTTTATTTGTGCGCTATTAAGCTTCGAATAAACCAGATTGAATAGAAGAAATTAATCTGGAAATTTAACCAGAAATAATTAAAAATCAATTATTAATTATTAAATTTACTAATTCCAAAATCACTTAATTATAAAACTATTTTGTTTTAAAACAAGAGGAAGATCCATTTCCTTGAAACAGGCGCATGCGCAGTACGTTTTTGACCACCAATCATGTAATTGGTTGTAAACTGTGCTCTTGGAACAAATTTAAAACAAATATATAAATAATATTTCAATATAATGAGAAGGAATATTTATTCTGGTATGAATTCTTTTGGTTAAAAGGATATCTGTTTTTAAGTGAATAATTAAAGCAATTTTGAGAAAGATGCCTCAGACTTTTGGCCCAAATGATTAATTTTCATTCTTTTATTGTATAAGAAAAAAACTAATTTCCCGACCAAAGAAATTTATTAAAAATATATGATAGAGATTATTTCTATAATATAAAATCAATATTTTATTATTGATATTTATATAAAATAAAAAAAGCCTTCAAATTTCTAAAAAGTATAAAAAGAAAAAACAACCAAGAATAAATAATCAAAACCTAGTGTCAAAAAATACATGTTTTGTTGATTTTTTACTTACTTTTTAAATAAAATATTAAAAAAAAACTTTATTCAATTTTTTTCGATATGTTTTCTTGCGTTCTCGTACCCTCAGATAATTTCTCGTTAATTTGATTTTGAAGTGTAGATTTTAATTGTTCGATTTCGTTTGTACTTGTGCTATTATTTGTGCTCTGCGCCTGGTTTGAAGTAGAACTCGTCTGATTTGAGTCTGCCGTTCTGGGTGTTCTCAAAGCTGATTTCACAAATGGTGCAATCAACGGCCAGGAGAGGAAGAATACATGACCGATGTAGTAGTGGCTGCGATAGATGTGCATGTATCGCTCATAGGAGAGGAACACAAACGGCGCCAGACAATAACCCATGAAGACGAATGTGTATAGCCTTTGAATGAGACCAACAATGAGACCTACAAATGGATTTTCAAGACTTTTTTGTAGTCCTTTGTGCTTCAACAAATATGGTTCAATCTGAAAAAAAAAAAAAAAAAAAAAAAATTTTTTTTGGCTATAATAGTTTTTTTTTAAGAAGCAAGCTGAAATGTATAGCAAATTTTATTCTTTTTTTTTCAATTAATGTTAGGACTAGTTTTTTCAAATATAATAAGCTAATTTGTAAAAAAAATATTTTTTTTGTTTATTTGATTAATAATAATAATAATAAAAATAATAATAATAATGATGAATTTTAAATAATATATATAAAGTTCACATTCATTAGTTGAATAAAATAAAATTTTAATCAATTTAATTCTTTGTTTTTGATTAGAATGGCTATCAGCAATGCTTAATATAATTTTTTAACAAATTTTAAATACAAGTGTTAAATAACATTTTACCCAGGAAAAGATCTATATATTAGTTTTAGAATATATAAAAAAACTGTTATGAAAGGAAAAAATATTGCATCATCCCCCTCCCGAATAATAATTCAGTACTTAGCATATAGGCCTATAATTTTATGTGTTCAAAATTTCAACACGACCGAATAATTATTTTTTGAGTTTTGATGGATGAACAGACCTACACACATACAAACCCTTCTAAAAAGTACTTAAATGGACTTCAAGAAATTTTGGTATAGTTCAATTTTAATTTTTAAAATTAATTTTGGCTACCATCCATGACAAAGTTTAAAATACTAATTATAATTAATAAAAAAGTATTAGGGAATGTTTTGGAAAATCGTTAAATACAATCAATATAATAAAAGAATTAATTCGTCGCACAGCCATTTTGGCCATCTCTTAAACCAATATATAACTTATATATTTGCTTTTATTCAGGCAGCATCCCTATTATAAGAAAATGTATATATTAAAGTAAATGAAGAGATAGCTATACATCTGTAATGATGGATGATGGTGTAAATCTGGCTCAGCCAAGAATCATTAGGATGATATCGAAATTTTGGAGGCTCCTACGTTCTTCAGCGATATGTAAAATTATTTTACTAAAGAAGGAATAAAAGCCTACTAAGAGCCTCCGAAAGCTTCAGAAGTGATATTATTTAATTTAATTAGAATTATCCACAAATATAGAATAAATTTTGTTTGGCTGATATTCTTTTTTTTAATAAATAAAATGGATTACTTACGTCTTTTTCGAAGTACATAACAATAAATTCCATAAAGAAGCACATATAATAACCGGAATGTAAACCGTGCCAGATGGCAAGGAAAATGAGAGTAGCAGCCTGGGATATTATACGATTGCCAAGGAACTTCAATCTCTTATAAATGTATCTATTAACAAAAAAATAGTAAAAATAATTATATTGATTTATTTAAAATGAAAACAAATAAAAACTTACTCAGCAACCCAATGGTTTGTATTAATGTTAAATGCAAGAATGAAGTGGTTGAAAACGCTGGCATTTTCAAATGTTCGTAATTTGACATTTGCAAGGGCGTCCCATGAGATTTCTCCTTTCGAGTTCTTAACATATGTTATTCCTGAAAAAATTCATTTTATAAAATTAAGAAATTTCAGATTTTTTTTCTTCTAAAATGTCAATACGCTACAAAATTTTTAAGCATATATATATCCTCAAAAGAAATTGGACAAACTATATCTTTGGTTCTATTCTAATTAAATTAAAAAACCTATATGAAATTCAAAATTTTAATAATAGGTAAAACATTATGAAATTTAATGAATTTCATGTAGCTCTCCTCATTATCCATTTAGAATTTAGAATTTATGAAATAAGGCAGAGACAAAGAAGACTGTGAATTTTGGAGAAATTGAATACACCCTTAATCATCTATATAAGATTTGTTGCTCCCATTAAAACTAATAAAAATTACTTAAAATAAATGCATACCAATTAATTAAGTAATATAAATATATATGCATATATAGCAGATATCATCGATTTGTAAACAAAAATACTATTAAAGTTAAAGTTACAGTAAAGCATAAGGCATTAAATATTAATATAAAAAACTAATTTACCAATTATTGTACATGCTGCTTCGGTCATTAGCCAACAGGAAATATATTTATAAAAAGAGACTTTAGCCCAGAGTCCAAGAAGAAGTGATTTTTTCCAAAATGGCAATATCTGAAAAAAAAAAGGTATAAATGAATTTTAACTCATCATACAAGTTGTAATTAGTGTAGTCAATAAAAAGAGGCAGCCAAATTAAAAGAGTTTATACGCTTCTTCTCTTTCCGGACAAATTTATTGTTACATCATCAAAAAGAATAGCAAATGTCTTTTTAAATGGCAACCTCATCAGCTATCTTAAATAGTTTTCATACGTCATATTCTGGAGAGAGAAAAAAGGCATCTGGAACATATGATGATCCCAATTGATATAATCCCAGATAGACGAAACCTAATGCCGCCCTTTTCAAACCTGACGAAACACACTGAGGTAATTCCTGTCCCTGTAAAAATTAATTAATTAATTAATATTATTATTTTTTATATAAATTTGGTACTATTGAAATATAATGAGATGTAATTTTTACAAAGTAGTAATTATATTGTTGATGGATGCCATATATGTTTTAGAAAAAAAAGTTTTTGAAAGATAGCTATTGATAATATCTGGCATTCCACTTCAGTTCAATCATTATTTCAAATTATTTGAAAAAGAGTGGATTTTATAAAAATTATTGCATAAAAATAAATAGATCTATATTTTTTTGGACTCTATTTTTATTATATAAAAAATAAAACAAAATACTTAGAAAAAAAAAACTGTAAAAAGAGTAAAAAATTAAATGAAAGAAAATAAATTTACAGTTTCACAATAAACTCCTGCAATAAAATCTTGATATCTTCTCATTGGGAATTGTGGACCAACAAGAAAACTGCCAGGGAAGAAGGAATGCGCAAACACTTCGAAGAATGAGGGCATCTTTTCAAGTCGGACACTTTTTTGATAAGCTGAGGTCTTTTCCTAAAAAAAAAATTAATTATGTAAATTATGTTTAATTATAAAAAAATAAGTTCCCAAAGCAAAAGAGTTATGTTGGATTTTAGGATTATCTTAGATGCCTGGTAATTTTCAATATTATTATTTCAACCCAGAGAAATGGGAGTTACATATTTGAAAAAATTAAGAGAATTTGGCTTGCTATCCTTGGCGAAAACTTATGAATTGATCAAAATTTCAGCTTCGAGATTTTAACAAATCTTTGTTTTCTGAACCCCTATATCCGAAAGACATGGGGGTAGTATATTCTGTCATTTATATGAAGTGATATTTAAAGATGTAAAATATGGTACAAGAGGGTTGCAGCCAAAAAAAAGAGACTATTGATAAATAAACATGCTAAGAGTCTAAATGTACTCAGATGCTGATAAAGACTTAAAAAAGAATTTGTTGTCTCTTATTATTAAAAAACTTATAATACGAATCAGACACCCATACAAGGGCATTATTTTTGTAATTTTTGTCATAAGGTATATTGTAAGTCAAGTTAATAATCCATATTTTTGAAGGTTTCTTAATTTTTTAATGTTATAATATATATGTAAATGATATTTGTATTTAAATGCTCATAGGAGACTCTAACAACCTCAGAGTACAAATTTAAAAAAAATGCATCGACTGTATATATATATTTAATATTTTTTATATAGATCATCATTTTGTTATTTATAAATTTGAGCATATGGGAGGCCCCGTTCCAATCTTTTATGGCCCTTATTCATATTATTTACCCTTTAATGGAATAAGAAATCCAAGGAAAAAACAATTTTTTTCTTTGTTTTGTTTATATTTTCTCATCTCATTTATAATATTAAGTGAAAGTACTTTATTATTCTGCTAATAGATATTTTTCTAGATTAAGACAAAAATATGAACTTGATAACTATAATTGTCAATCAATCACTTTCTTAAGAGAAAATATAATATTTTTATTTCTTCGATTTGTTTCGAAGGTGAAAGGTTATTTATTTCGTGATAAAATTAATTTCTTTTCAGATGATTTATTTCAGTTCAAAATATGATTTTAAATAATTAAATTTATTATATACGCTCAAAAGCAATATTTATTTATATATAAACTAAGGGTTTATATAAAGTTATTAAATTTATCCATTTAGGGCTGAATAATTTTCATTCCTCTCATCTTGTTTGGGCATAGCAGAAATTAGCTATTAGATCTCTTACTTCAGTTCTACTACATCAAGTGAGGCAGGCCCTGGGGCTTTATTTGGGTGAACCACTTTTAAGCAAATCATCATAGAGAATTTTTTTGTGATATATAACTCATAACATAATCCGTTTTTTAAAACTATACAAAAACTAGTTTGTTTATTGTTCAAAATTTATATCAAAAAAATAATCCTTGTTTAAAATTTATTTCAAAATTTGTTGTATTTTAACTAGAATAAAGAAAAAAGAAAAGAAAAATTTTAAAATTTAAATAAATAAAGATACATTCTGTTTAAGTTTTAAAGGGGTTCCAAGTCTCTGCTAATTCTATTAGTATCAAAAGAGCAGACAAAAGCAATCTTTTGTTTCGTCTTAATAGATAATTATGAAATTCAAAATCATTAAATTTCATAATGATTTAACATTTATGAAATTTACTATTTTTTGAATTTTAGCTTCTAAATAGTCGAATAAAAATATTACGTTTGTCCGTTTATTTTGATACATAAAATACCTGGTTTTATTTTATTAGGATAAATTTTTCATAAAATATTCGGTTTTTAAGTAAATTGTAAGTCAACAAAAGGGTATTAAATAAAAGAGATATCTCAGGAACAGGTTTTTGTTGTAATGGTCAAAGTTCAATTTGAGCCATTGAAAAAGCACTCAGAATAATAATAGCTAGCGATTGAAAGGGGACGACAAAAAATGAAGGTCATTAACCTACTTCAACTCCCAAGAATAAGATTATTATATAATTATAAAATCTTAATAAAGTTTGAAAGAAAATATTTTAAGGAGATTGAATTTAATTATTTTCTAAATTCTTTTTCGCCTGGCATTCTTAGTCATTTAATTAAGAACACAAAAATTAAACTAATTTATAAGAAAAATTGGCTATTCTAATAAGAGAGTCAAATGAAATTTAATGAATTTGAAAATGATGTAATTATAAATTGATATAGGCATTGTAAAGCAAAATTCAAAAATATGTTTGAATTGGGAGAAGGATATTTAATTTTATTAAAATCGTTGTATGCATGGGACTGATCTTATCGCCTTGTCAAGACCCCCTTTCAAAAGTCGGTTACAGCTTCTTGCCTTGCTTGCAGAAGGAAATCAAATCCCTATAATTTAAAAATAATAACACTTTTTTGTTTATGCATTAACCTGAATAAAAACTCTCTCAATGAATCATCATTTATTTATGCGAACAATTTTAATTTTTGTTAAGTCATAGTCAATGAAAATAAGTAAAATTTATCTAGGTCAGATTTGAAAACTTGGATGAAATTGAATTAAGGTAAAACAAGGTCGCTGAGAGAGCGAGGCAGAGGCGCGGTGCGGTTCCTTGAGATACTCGCCTAATATTAAAATTAAATTCCGGATTTCATTACGGATGTAAATTCCCAAAAGTCCAAAGTATAATTTTTTAAAATAATTTTAAATTATTATGTATCCTCATTGGATTTTAGCTTTTATTTCAAAAGGTCCTAATTAGAAGAGGAAATGGATTAATTACGACGAAAACAATAATTGATTTTGGACTTTGTAACTCGATTGTATATCGTATGATCGTGACATCGACTACGTCATCATCTTTATCTCGGTTTCCAAGTTGATAAAACTCATTTAAATTCAAAAAAATATTCATATAATAGTTTCACCGATTCTTTTATTATTTAATATTATTAGAAGATACTATTAAATATCTATACAAAAAATTACTTTTATATGTTAAACACATGTCTTACAATCTGAAAAAAAAATCCTGTCGAGGTAAGACGCCCCTAATATCCCTAGAGGTGGGGGTGTATCCTAAAGCGAGGTGCTTGTGTACTGAGTCCACTGCCTTTTAATCATCTCTATTATTATATATAATATATATACTAAAAGAAACAAAATATAATGTGTGAGAGCGAGATCCTTGTATTTTAGCTAACAACACCAAGTTTTTAAGGGAAGGTAGTCAAATTGAATGACTTCATCTTTGCTTGTCACCTGCTAAGTGCACTGCGGTCACTAAGCACTTGACTTCAATTACGAGTAGGGAAGATAAATAAAATTTTCTATTAATTATATTTACCATAATTTGGAATTGCTTTAAAAAAAAAAAGAATAAATTCTCTCTACTTACGATAGGTTTAGTACTATCATAAACATCAAAAGCCAATCCAATAAGTCTTAGAGTAAGAACGCATTGGGGCATTGTCCATTTTATATCATAATCATTTGTCCCAGTGAGATAATAACCTGAAAAGAAGATTTTATATGAAAAATCGAATGCATATCTGTATATCAAATGAAGGGATTTCTAGGAGATCAAAACCCTCCCCATCCTGAAAAATTAAAAAATAATGAAAAGAATTTGCAAAAACAAAAGTTATCAAATCACTCTTTCTGGTTCTATTTAATTTGAATCAAATTAAGAAATTTTCTCGTCCTAATTTTTTTTTGTTTCTTTGTTTTTCAGATTAAAAATATAAATAAATAAAATGGGCCTCTAACTATCTCAAAAAAAATGTCGATTTCATTAAAATTTATTATAGTATGTAAACTTCTGTAGACAAAGTTACTATGGATTGCAAAATGAAGTTTTATATTTGAATATGATAAATCATAGGATTTTGAATTACCAATTAATGAAAGAAAATTAGCTGATTCATGGTTTTGGTCATTGTGATTATACATATCTATATAGTGTATAAATGAAGAGATTACATCTGTTATTGGTGACTCATAAAATTTAGAGGAAAATTATATAAATTAGTTTTTATATTGAGGTACAAAACCGTCATTCAAATAAATTTTTTTTATTACACTTTAACAAGCATTGGCTCTTCATTTATTATTAGATTTAGAAAGATATATAAAATAAAATTCTTCTGAACGTTGAAATCGAAAACGAGAATTGATGTTCAATGTTTGAGAGATCCAGAGAATCATTCAGGGGGAAAAATAATTTTTCATATTATCAAATATTCAACTTAAAAAAAAATAATCTCTACAATTTTTAAAATTATGATTATTTTTGTTATAAAAATGTGAAGTTTTCACATTAAAAAAAAAACGTTAATAGAAATTGTGGTGAAGAATTTTATTATGATACTATATATATATATATATTCATCCAAGTTTTATAAATAAATAAATATATATATATAACTTAAATAAAATAAAGAAAAACTTTGGTTAATTATTACAATATGAGTGGAATGCTATTGACATTTATTTAAGTGTCAAAAAGATTGTCAAATATTTTTTAAATTCCCATTGCAAATTAATAAACATTTAGAAATCAAGTCAAAATTTGACTTTTAAATAAACGTTAAAATCATTTCACTCACTTTATTCTAATTCTTAAAAATTTTTAATTTTTTTTTTAGTTTTTATTGTAGATCATTATTATTTCGTCATTATCAGATGAATAATTAAATAAAATTATAAAGAAATATAAAAAATATATATTCTATTGAAATTCTTGTTGATTTCCTAATTGTCATGGTAACAAAGTTTATCAAATAGCCAATATACGTGAATACCTAAATATAGAAAAAATTTAGAAATTTTTTTATTTCTTTTAATTAAATTTAATAATATAAATTTGGATCGTTTCTTTTTGAATTTTATTATAAAATTTGGGAAAATTGTTTAAAAATAACTTTTTTGTACTTGGAAAAATATTGTGGCTTCCCTTAAACCAAAATATATGAAAATTTGCAAATTATTGTACTAGGACTATTTTATTATTTGATATCAATCGTTAACAAGTTTTCGTCTGGGGGGAATTGTAAAAGAAACTTCGAGATTTAATAATATAAATTTGGATCGTTTCTTTTTGTATTTTATTATAAAATTTGGGAAAATTGTTTAAAAATAACTTTTTTGTACTTGGAAAAATATTGTGGCTTCCCTTAAACCAAAATATATGAAATATATTTGTACTAGGACTATTTTATTATTTGATATCAATCGTTAACAAGTTTTCGTTGGGGGGGAATTGTAAAAGAAACTTTGAGAATCATGGAGAACCAAGATCCATATAATTAAAATTCTTGATGAATTGAGTAGAATAATTAGGCATTTGTCTGGCAACTTTTGTCAATTTCTATAAGAATCCTTTAAGTCTGATAGAAGGTATTCATCACTTTCTAAATACATTTTTCGTTTTAGTCTCTTTGGAATCCTTGCATCAAAATAGATGAAATTTTTGTAATTATTGTATTAGAAGGGGAAATTTAAGAGTTTTAATATGAAGAGGTGATTGGAGTAAAAATGTTTAGTCATTAGGCTATTCCTAATAAAAATTTTTTATAACTTTTCAACTATAGATATGTAAATATTATGAAAATGTAGTTATTTTGTATCTTAACTTACCTATCAAAAGATATGTCATTGTAAAGATAAAGATGATCGTAACTGACAAAGTTGTGCCGCCCAATGAAATTAATACAAGATAAGAAATAAGAACTGTGGCAATTGGATGGAACATATCAAATCCTATAGATTAAATAAAAATTAATTAATATAGAAATTAATAAAAATATTCCAATGATTATACCATAGTTAAAAAATCCGAGTAACAGTCCAAAAAATATTAAAAAAACGTGTTGGGTTATCGGTTTATTGCGGAATAAATACAATCGGTGAATGAATGCAATGGGAATGCCTAAAAAAATAATCATATTTTTATGTTAATTAACATTAAATAAATAATGAAAATAAATTATTTACCAAATAAAATGGAAATTAAAAGACGTAAGGCCGCTTCATTCGTTCCTAAATTTAAAGCTAAATTTCCTATTAGGCCATAGGAATCATTTTGTTTTTCCATGGTGAATGTATTTCAACCGGTAATTAATTGTAGAATAGATGATTTTCTAAGCACTTAACAAGAATTTCCACAAAAAAACCGGTGAGAAATATAAATGGATTCGTTTTAACTCATCCCACTCTGCATCAAGCGGCTTCAAGGCAGATTCGTACTAGTGATGGATCGTTTCTGAATTGACTAGTTCGAAAGAACGAGTTCTAATAAGAACTACCTGGTTCAAAAATAAAAGAACGATCGATGTTTTTGACTAACGCAATCTCACGGTCATTAAAGAAACTGTTTTTTTTTTTTTTTAATGGAAAATCAAGTTGAAAAATTAAAATAATTAAGGAGTTTATTTATTAATTACTCATATTACAAATAAGCCACCTAATTATAAGCTATCACTCGCCAATTTTTAAAAAATACCGTGAATTCACTATTCCTAAATTAAAATTATGAGAAAGAAGTCTGGCAACAACGTTAATTCAGAAAAAATTAGCCTAATAATAACTAATAATGAAATCGAAATAAACTTTAATTATCATTAAAAATAAAATTCTGAAATAAATGAATAATAAGACGATAATTGTTTTTTTTTAGTCCTTTCGACATCTTGAATATATATTTTTTTTATCTCAACAATCCCTTCCCCTCTCGCTCCGCCCACTTTGTTATTTTTATCTCTCTTTCCGACAAAAAGATTCTCTCTCTCTCTCTCTAAGGTCCCTTGATCCTCGGCTCTTTTAATTTTTTTAAAATCCTGAAGTCTTTTGGTTTCAAATTTTTTCTTAATCAGTGATTTTTTTGATAAAAAAAAGTACTTATTAAAAGAAACATCGGAAGAAATTAATTTAGAATCTATAAAACAAAATATGATTATAAGTGAATAAAATAGGTTAGTAGTCAAAAAATTTCTCTCTCTCCCTATCATTATATATATTTTTATAATGTATTCTTGAAATTCATTGTTAATAAATCTTATCTAATAAATCAATATAATTTTGCTATTTTCTTTGAATTTAGGAACTTCTCTAATCAGACAATATACAACCACTTTCTCCATCCATAAAAACTCGGCCCATTTATCTCTCACACAGTCTTTCTTTCTCAAATGACTACACGTGACCTAACAAATATAAGGCCGAGGGAGAAGGGGAGTTGAATCTAGGTAAATGTAAAGTTGACCATTTCATGGTGGGGAGGCCCGAAGACAATAAAGTGTTTAACGAAAACATCTGTAATTTTCGTTGATTTCAGTGTCCTGAAGAAAAGCGCTCAAAACATGGACAGCTTCATTTATATATCTTTGACTACTTTTCATCTCAATTCAAATCCTCAGCCAGAAAATTTCTCTACTTTATAAAACATTAGTATTATTCCCATTTAGCATAGTTGCAAAGAGAGGGTTTGGGATCATTTTTTTGGTACCCTGTTAGTACAAATATTTTTCTAAGGAAGTGTATTTTTTTAATTGAAAAAATACTCTACCCCAATAATTTTTCTCGTAAAAAAAAAAAATTAAAAAAAACAGCACAAAATTCTGAAAGCGCAGGGCCTTCATTGATATGAAAAAGAACTAGTCTTTTTACTGAACGATACTCAGTGCATCGTTCGATGCTACGAAAAAAGAGATTGAGAAAAGACTGATGGGTTTTTGAAAAACAAAACAAAACAAAATAATTAAAAATTAAAATATTTTTAGAATTAAATTTTAAATATTTAAAAAAATTTTACTTTTAGTAGCTTGATTTTTAAAAATATCTACTTAAATAATATTTTTATTAAAATTATAATAAAGGAATTAAATTTAGCTGTATTGCAAGCAAGACTTAGCGAGGGAAAAACAAAATACTTCAATCTATTTATCCATTTTTTAAAGTCTTTTTTGCCATCTGAAGTTATATAGAATCTACTCATTATTATTCTTTTATTAATTAATGGAAAATATAAATAAATAAATTTTATCTTTCTGGACTGGAAGAAGAGGAGAATATAGATTATTAATTTGAAATATAAATTTAGTAATGTTAATATTCATTTCATTGTTTAGACCAACGTATTATTATTATAATCGCTTTTTTTTACTCTTTTTTAACATTTGAGGCCATTTCGACTCAGTTATATATTTATTTTAAATGATTATATATGCTTATAAACAACAAACTTATTTCTTAGTAGTCAGCAAAACGGATTAAAATATTTTTATTGAAATAAAATAAAATATAGAAGGTTGATCGATATATTTCATTTAAAGCAAACCGACTTATTTTTATAAGTTATTTAACATGGTTGGATTTTTTTAAATAGAATATAAGATAATTTGATATACCCCCACACCACCCCCGCCCCCCCCCCCCCCAAACTGTTGTATTTTTTTAAAAAAAAAATAAAATAATTTGTTCCCCCCCCCCCCCCCCCCCATTAACACTCGCTAGACACATTTATTGGATTTCTGTCTTCATATAATAGTTGTATACATTGCATTTCGAAATTTAATTTTATAATTTGATAAAAAATTAAATTCAGAAATTTCAATTAAGTGAAGTACTTTTTTTATATTCTATACTATGAAATTTATTACTGAAAGATATAATACAAAAATTTAAAATCTTAAAATTTTTAAACAAATTTAAAAAATTAAAAAATTAATTTAATAAATTTTTAAAAATAATTTATTATAAAATTTATTTAATGCAACTTTTTCTGCGATTTTAACGAAACTAGCGGATAATTTAGCAAATACGATTGGTTGTTTAGTTATCTATGATTGAAAAAGCGTCTCTCAGGAGCATTTTCTACATGAAGGAG